>JAIPMN010001554.1:35549-57438 GCA_020650975.1 Apostichopus californicus | reverse complement strand
CCCCCCCCCCCCCCGCTCCCCTCAATTGTAAACAGCACAAACATGGAGTATCCTATAGATTTTTATGATTCAGTACAATAAACTCAGCTTCCTATGTACCAAACCCACCAGTGTAGGTTTAAACCCTCAAAAGAACTTATTATTTGCCATAAAATATTTGTTTGACTAGTTGGAAAACTTATTTTCAAAATCACAAATAAATCAATAGAAGCAGCATTTATGAGTCAGCCTTTCACTCATTGCATATTCAGTGCATTACATATTGAATATTCATCAGATTTAATTGCCCATAATTCTCTTCATTGAAGTTAATTTTAATTCGTCTGATGGCTCTAATACTTGTTAGATAGCACAGTACTATATATTTAATAAGCACCACCTATGCGTTGATGAAGGTCAGATATTTATATATATGACACTATAGTGCTGATGGGATGGAAACTGAGGCAAGTTAAAGAGGATTTTGCAACAACTTAGAACTGTCCAGACAAACACAATTTACGTTGTGAAAACCATGTTGCCAAAAACTTGCCAAAGTAATGTTTTACTGTTTTACTTCAACTTGTAAAACAGATACACAATGCTTAGCTCTAGTGTTGTTGTGTATGTTTGATGTAATTTACAGAAAAATGGAAATACTCTGAAATATTCTCTTCGAGCATCCTCTAGAGATGGTGTCTATCATAACGATTCGATAAGGTCAAATATAATTATCAAAATCGACTACAAACAAAATTTAAATCTAAATTGATAATCCACATCACATTATTTGTTTCCATAACCACTTCCATTTATTGGATCTGCGCCCATTTATTAAAGTTTAGACTAATATTCTAGACCTTATCCAAACCATGAGAATAGACACCACCTCTGTTAACTTAATGTTCAACCTACAGCAGGTTTCTTCATCTCAACGGTCAACCATCTTCTCATTTGCCCATCAACTACACGTCTCAGAGGTTGATGGATACTACTCCTGTCATCACAATAGCTTGCGGTTTCCTGATCTCAACTGGCTCTCCAGTTCCTAATCCCGACAGTTCAAAATGCCTCGTGTTTTCCAACTCTGCAGCTGAAGCTGCTTTCAAAAAAAGAGAGAAAGAAGAAATGAACAATAAAAAACTTTATGAAGGATAATCTAAGGCACAGTGCACAGTTTTAATTTTGATAATTATTATTATTTTTTTTGTGATAAATTTTGATAATTATGTTGCTGAGCATCAAAAAAGCTACTATCAGTATAGATAACATTTTTAGTAATATTATCAGTTTTTGTGATATGTCAAACATCTGTGGATCATCATGTAGGCTGTGTCTCATTAAAATTAGCTTTAATTCTGAGTTAACCTCGGGTCATCTATTATGACCCTATTCCATACTCAAATTATTAGACACTCAAGTTCATTAGTTTTAACTTTCATTTGAGATTGTGAAGTATGGGCAGCCAATTTTCTGTGTTGCTTTTTAATTCATGATAATTACTTCTAACATGAAAGAGTGTACGGGCAGTGATATATTCATGATCAAATTTTAATTACTTGCTTCACTTGATGAGAAAGTGTGGAGACTGTCTTGGTTTATCAACTGCAATCATATTGTGAGTAATACTCTGTAGGTTTGTTAAAAATTAAAAAATGCCAATTAAACTTTAAAAAGCTGCCTTAGGACGGTTACAAAGCTCATATGAGTAAATGCATTACAAACCAGAAATGCAAATATGCATTGAGATTTTGATGACACAAGTGGTTGTGCATTTTAGGAATCTGAAATTTGAAGGTTCCCTTCTTGATTGCATTTGTTCTCTGTGAAATTGACTTACCAATGAACTCCACTACCAACGATTAAGACTTAAGCACTCATTATGAAACATCACCGAGTTTCCCTTCTCTTGTGGTTAATACAAAAATTGTTGACCTTAAATTGACCTTTAATCTTCAATAAAAACAATGATTTTGTCTTTCAAATTAGCTTTAACTTTGAGTTAACTTAGGATCAACTATCAATACACTATTACAAACTCAAATTGTTAAACACTCAAGTCATTACTTTTAACTAGTCAACTTTCATTTGAGATTGTGAAGTATGGGCAGCCAATTTTCTGTTTTGCTTTATAATTCATTTTCTGTTTTACTTTTTAATTCATGATAATGAAATAAGAATGTAAGGGCAGTGAAATATTTGTAATCAAATTAAACTTCATTAATTACTTGCCCATTAATTACTTAACCTTAACTTGATGAGATACAGCCGAGTTTCCTTCTTTTGTGGTTAATACAAAATTTGTTGACCATAAATTGACCTTTAATCTTCAATAAAAATAATGAGTCGCAATGTGTAGCATCCAGATACAGTGTATTAGATACAACCCGAACTTCTTCAGATATTATATTTGAGAGGTTTCCAGGCTGCAACCTCCATTGAAGAACAATACATGATGGGGCATCCATCCCAAAGTTTCCCTTCTTGAAATATCGCTTTAAGAGGTTTTACAGACTGAGGTCATCTGAGGTTTTCATGATCTCAAATGACCTTTGGCCTCCATGAAATCAATTGGGTTCATCTCCTCAGTATGGTGTATAAATGTACCAAGTATGACCTTTGATAGCCAATAAAAACAATAGGTTTCATCTACTCAATGTGGGACATGCACATAATTAACATGAAATTCCTCTAAGATTCTCCCATTCTTGAGACATCAAATCCCCCTCACACAGCCCCCCCCCCCGATCCACACCTGGTGTCACTTTGGTGGATTAAAGTACCAGATTAATTTTCTAGGTAGCTTATCCTCCTTTATAAGTGGAGTATTATAGCATGCAGGAGAAAATACAAAATCGATGCCAAATCGGTCTCAAAATTGGAGCAGTTTTCAGCTTGGTCTTACAACATGAATTTTGTAGTTTACTAAAACCAAAATGAAGTAAAAGCACTCTCTGTGTATCTCCCTCTCATCTTTTCTCGGATTTGGAAAATATTAAGGTAACAAAACTTTGCTAGACCCTGCCCCACCCCTTGTACTCCCAGCCAATAACAGTGTCCAGTTTTAATAATAAAACAAATTCCTGCATGCATTTGTTGGATTACATTTACTATAACTTGAACTTTAATGGTAAAGAGTATTTTTCTTTCTGAACAATTTAATGTTTAAACATAACACAGTATCATTGACCATTTATTTTGTAGCATTTCCAAATGGTAGCAAAGACTGTGTAGTAATCACCATGCTATTAATCACAAAGTAGCCTTGGACTTCATCAACTCACAGGACTTGACTAGTAGAATGACACAGTCTATTGTACATTGCTATTATTAAAGACAAATGAAACACTCAAAAATAAAATAAAACAAAACTGTTAACAAACTGCTTATCCAATAAAGAGCCTGTGTAATAGAATGTGTAAAAGTAAGAGAGTCCTGACGTTTCAATTCTAGCAGAATCTTCTTCAGCCTCTGAAGAAGATCCTGCTAGGACCGAAACGTCAGGCCCTCTTACCTTTTACACATTGAATGAAACACTCAGCAGAAGACTAACTTGGTTTAAGCTATTTTGGTTCTCTTTCCAGTAGTAATGTCCTCATGCAAACACCTCTAGGAGATTGGTGAATCATGGGTATGCTTGCTCTGGATGTGGTTGGTAAACAGAAAAGACACTTTACTGCAAAGTTTATCTCCATTGTCATCTGGTGTTGATGCAGCTGCCCAGTAAAGGTGGTTTAATGATAATTTGCATCCAAGGAGAGTCATCTGAGCATCACTCCACAAACTTTGTCAGTTTTCTTAGCGACTCCTAAAAGGTATTAAAAATAGAACAAAAATGAAAAATAATAAAGTTTCCATAAAGTTTGCTGAATGATGTACACAAAGGATCTCTTTAACTAGAAGGGTTCAACTCTCCCCCCCCCCCAAACAAAAAAGATGCATGGATTGATTTCTCACAAAGGAAATTTACAATTCCTCCTAAATTTCTGAATGTTGAATAATACAAGGATCCGTTCAACACACGAAGCATGCAGATTAGTACCACATTGAATATCACATACTTCGCCCTTTAAACAATGACCAATTAATTTATCCTTTCCAGCATGCCAGACATTAAAATGACCAGTGTAAATTGTTCTTGGTACATTGATCCAATTATTGGAGGCAGTGTAGTTTATACTGCATATCTAATCCCCTCCACCACCCCCCTCCCTTCCCCTCCCCAACTCTACACAGTAAAACCTTCCGGGGATATGTAATTGCAACGAAATCTGATGAAGAATAGAAAGGTCATCCTATCAAAATTAAAATAGCATTTCATGGAGCAACTTAAGGAAGAAAAACAGGATCATGATAGAATCCGCCACCATTTTCACTGTCTGGGGGTACCTTGAAAAGGTGAACATAGTAGTTGTTGTCGACTGGAATGAAGATACAATGTTAACATAGAACATTCTTCGAACCAATTCCCGATGGATAACTATAATCCAGTGAATGTCAAGGATCTGGTCATGGCAGGAGCTCGTTCAAATTGTATATCTCTATGGCCAGCCCTCTTATTCAGAAAAGTAATCTTAACTAATAGACTTCACTCAAATAAGATGGTTTCATGACGAGATCTATAAATGCAATCTAACATATAGTGATCTGTCGTATTGCAGTTTTACTGCATAACAAACACATCTATGTATGCATCAGTTCTGCAAAATCAGATTTAGACTGTCTGACAGCACCTCCTATGGGCCTAAAATAAACTGTTTGTGAACATACCTTGGATGATCTGTCTCTCCATGTTCTAAATTGTCACCATCCGATGAATGTTCTGATGAGGCTGGTGGAGAGATAATTAAGGGTTCACTGAGTTTTTAAGGCCTTGTTATTAGATGTTGATTCAATGATTCAATGATCACATGGCTCTGCTGCTACCCTGTTTCACCAGTGTTGGCTCTAACAACTGTAATGTGGTAGAGAGTGTCATTGTGTGCTTTGAACCACTGTTTTGTTGATTGTCCCATAAGTGGCCTGATTTGGTTTCTACAAGATAATAAAGGCAATAAACACAACAAGTGTATGGTTAGAGATGACTTGGATTGATACATGAATAAGACTTTTGGAAGTTTCTACATTTCTTATATTTAGTAACAGTGAACAAACATCAGTTTCCAGATAGCATGATATGTACCACAATAAGTGAACTATTTATATTTGAAAGTATATATGTATTCAAGTCTCACCAATGAGATAACAAAAAAGTGAGGGTAAAAAAAATTGGAAAATTTCAAGCAAAACTTTGTTCTAAATCCTTTTGTTACTAATAATTGCCAGATATAAAATTGAAAGTAAGGAGAGAGCCTTAATTTGCAGTGAAAGTTCTACAGAAATACTTCTGATCGGCATTGAGTCAGAGTATGATGTTTTGTCAAAACTTGTTTTTTCCAATCGTAACATATTGGTAATTGCATGATGCAAGCATAGATCTGTAGCTTTCATTACAGACAACTACAGTAAGTGTTACTGTTTATGTAAAGGCCTTACCAATACCCATTGTTCAATAATAGTAATGGTCATGCCTATTCACCCAGCAGCTGGCAGAATAAGAGTAAGGCATCATGCTATTCACATTACACCCGCATGATCTGGCAGGTTGATATGGGAATGCTTCATGTTAGCCCTGGGATTGAGATGAATAAAAAACTAACACTCGCACCATTCCCAAGGTTTCTCGGCGGATCAGAAAGTGCGATCATGTCATTCACCCAGCAGCACCAACAATAATAAGGACTGCCTTAATTGTACGTTTGTCGCCATGTGTAGGGGAACAACTTCACTGGTTTCCTCGTTCACCTGGCTGCTGGACAAAGATGGAATGTAATTCAGAACAAAGGGGCAGCCACATATACTTCTAGTGGGGCTTCAGGTCCCAGAATAAAATCATGGGGTTCAGTCCCCCCCCCCCCCACCTCTCAATATCCTGCCACTGACACACAGAATATTTAAGTTATTTTGCCTAACCTAACTAAGCCTAATGTTAGAGCATATATAGCTCAGTCTAAAGGGTTAAGTTAGGTAGGATTAATACACATAATACATAAACACTATGGTAGTTTAGTAGAAAAAATGGATCAGGAGGGACACTCAAGTCCCCATCAAGAACCTTATAGGAGAGAAAATAAAACTGAAGACACAAACACTCAGACCCGATTACAATGCTTAAAGTGCTTGTCCAAAGCATTCTTAAACCCATTTACACTAAGTACTTGCAAGTACAATTTTCTCAGGCAAACCATTCCACTCATTCACAACCCTATTAGAAAAAAAGTTATGCCAAATATTAATCCTACTTTGTAATTTTCGGAGTTTAAGACAATGCCCTCTGGTGCAAATTCTATTAGCAAACATGAAAAAGTCAGTGAAGCTAACAGGCCTGTAATTACAGGGCTTAGACTTATCACCCTTCTTGAAAATTGGGGTAATTTTAGCACATCTCCAGTCCTGAGACTTCAGTCAAATCAACAGCATTGCTTGGATCAGAACTCAAGACAGGAGACCCCTAGTAGGGAAAGTAACATGCTGACCAATGTAAAAAGCAATCTTGCACATCATCTAGAAAGATATTACCCTCCCTACCACTGGAACCATCTATCCAATTCATGTCAGTCGCCCATCATAACAACATCACCGTTAACAGACTTTCTTACTGATTCAAACAGCAAGCCATCGTTATCTTCACCGCTGTTATAGGAGAACGGTAAACAACACCAATAGTAATAACACTTCTGGATCTCTTGGAGTTGTCTATGGACAACTCACACCAGACAGAATTGACAAAAAAACCTTGCAACTGAGACTTCTCATCACTTATGCCCTCCGTTAACCAAGATTCTGTGATACCAAACACATCAGGCTTCAGATCCTCAAGAAGAACAGCAAATTCAGCAAAAGTTTTACAAATACTTCTAGCATTGGTAAAGACAATCTTCAGCTTATCCCTGAAACTCTGTACCTTAACATGCATCCTGATACTGAACTATTACTATATCACTTTCCTTGCAATTAAAACACCCATAACGTTCCTCCACTAGAAACATAATCCTTATCAAAATTTATGCCTGCCCCCACCAAGTTAGTTTAAACATAGCTGTTCAACAGAGTAATTCACCATCAGGACTACCAAACAACGAAGTCCCAGCATTAGCTAGTGCAACCCATCCCTGGCAAACAAATCCCTTCTACCCTGGAAATATGACCACATGTAAACAAATGTGAAGGAGAAGTCAAAACACAGTCTACTCAAGAAACCATTCAAACTTACCAACTTATGTGACCGAACCTTGATGTCAAATCTAGGCAATAAACTGCAGATGAAAACTTCAGCCCGAGTTGATGCTAGTCGACACATCAATTTGTGATACCTTGACCGAATTATGTAGTGTGACTCCTTCTGCACATTATTGGTACCTTCCTGGACCACACCCGCCTCCTCATTTGACACAATTTTGTTTAGTGGCAGCGCCATACTCCATAGCATACGAATTACCACGCCATAGCTTAACTTAGCATTGCCTAAGTTAGGCTCGGTCATAACTGTTTAGATTAAATGATTTAGGAAACCTTGGCCTAACAATTGGTAGTGCTTACTAGTACTACTGCTGGTACTAGTCTTGAGGGGCTATTTCTTGTGCTGTATTGTTCGCCATTAACAAAAATAAGAGGAATGTATCTCTTTGCATGAACATGAGCTTCGGGAGGATTGTAACGCTCTAACTTCTAAGTGAACTCTGACCTATGCTGTAGTTGGTTCTGAAACCTCTGATCCATAGATGAACTCTGATGCTGAGATTCTACCAGAGTTTACACTGAGTACCGCATGAGTAAGTGACTGTCGTTTAACCATAGAAATTGATAAGGATTTCTATGCGTTTAACACACTCGTGTTCAAACTGAAACATGATTGCGAATCCTATCGTGTGCTACTCATAGAAATTGATATGGTTCTACTATTTTCAATATTCAGCACCTTACGTTGAGCTTTTCACGAGCAGTAAAGGAAAACGAGAAAGAATGATGCATGTGTAAATATATAGGGTAGACTCTGACTGTCTTTCTTGGTCAGTGCGTCGTCTGCTACCTTATTCTCTATTTAATGATCTAGGCTACGAAGTACGAAAAAAACATAGAACGTACTGCTAACCTAACTAACAATTGTAACGCTCTAATTTTAAGGTTTAACTTTACACGATGTTTCACTACTAACCGTTGGCGATAAGGAATGGTACCATCATCTTTGGACATCGAGTTGTAGTCTTGGTAGGCCAACACAAGCTGCATTCTGGGCTAAATACATTGTCTGAACTGGAATCCGTTTATATTTTTGGGCCTAGCTTAATGTAACATAACGTAGCCTTATATACTTCTTGATAACCTTTCCTACACTAGTACTAGCATGGGCACTTCGTATTCCGGACACCTAAGCCTTAAAACACCCCAAAACTATATCTATTTGGTATAAATCACCTGAAAATATACTTGATATGGTGGGAGAAGTGTGTTATATTACGATACACGGCCAAACTTTCTTTCCTGCAAACTGTTTTCACGTTGTATTCCAAGAAGATTCTTGTGGAACTGGTATTTCTTTGCTAGAGTATTGCGAATTTTCGGACACACAGTCCCACAGTGTGGCGCTGGTGATAAAATTGGTGGCGCAGTTGCTCTTTCAGTAATTATCACAGACTTCATAGATCTCCGTCATTTTATTGACAAATATGTAAGTATTTACTTGCACACGGGTCATTTTGGAGAGAAAGTAACTGTAGCTTTGTACTTTTTGGTGAAATTTGGCTCTTCCTGTAGATTGTCATGGTGAAATCGTGTATTTCTTAGAGGTGTCCGAAATTCGTAGGTGTCCGAAATTCGCAATACTGACTATAGTACTAGTACTGTATGCTGTTACTACTGTACTATTTACTGTCTGAAAATAGGCTAGCATTCAAATCAGAAATCTATGCTTGTGCCTGTGATATGGTCAGGAGGCTATGCTACTGTACAGTAGTTGGATAGGTAATGCAAGACATCGATAATGCGAACTGTCAATTTCTTTCATGGAATGGTAGAGCATTGTCCTTGTAATGCAGAGGAAACAGGTTATAGCCAAAATTTCATTGCTCTTTTCCATTGTCTGAAATTTCTCAGTTGCTTTCTGTTATTCATTGACTTAACTACAAAATAGTGAGTTCGCTTCAAATCCCTTTCCTGCCTCCTTTCAAGCCACTACATGTGGCTTCTGTTTGGCACCCCCAAGCAAAGCAGTGACTAAAGAGGGATAGCCACCAACTAAGGGCTGGATAGCTCAGTTGGTAGACTGCTGGGCCCCTGGATTGACTTAAAATTAAATTAAATTTCTTTGTTTTTTCCCATTGTCTAAAATTTCCTAGCCACTTTTCTGTTATTCATTTAGGCTACTTATATCCTTTTTTTTTATGTGTGTGAAAATCTTAGAGAATCAGTAAGGAATATATACATGTACAACATATTCCATACTCTGATATGACATGAATCTAAACACTTATGCTGATTAAGTGTAAGATCAACATCCAGCATTTTATGGTATAAAAATCCAGCATCAAGCCCCAAATCAATGTACAACAGTAAATGAAACATACAGGCTCATCATTATTCTGCTGAATGCTAGACTGACCAAAACTGGCCACCAAAAAACATCTATACTTCTCACATCATTGTCAGTCTAGGATTCTGCATACTGGAGGACAATAATTTTTAGCTATCCAGGATGGAAAGTCTTGGAAATACTTGCAACTGGTGGTCGCAACCTGTTACGCACAATTTATTTATGCACAGGATGCCCTAACACATGATTAAAGTAACATAAAAGTTCTGTACAGAGCTAACAACAAATCTGTTAGTTCCCGAAAAGTTTCAACAGAGTATTTTCATTCTGATTTGATTTGATTTGATTTCACACCAAAGTACAAAAGACAATACAAGACACATGTATAGTGTTTAAGGATAACATGTGCAGAAAATTCTGCCCAGCAGACTTATTTCCATTGTGGTCACTGTACATACAAAACAATAAAACAATAAGTAAAGAGAAAACACTAGAAAAACATAAATCCTAAAACAAGCAAGATGCTAAAATTTGTCTCATAGGATATTTAAAACCCCACACTGTTTGGCAATCAGTAAGTACAGAAAATGTTTTTTTAAAATTCCCATTTCAATGCATGTAGACTAGTGATGCTCTGAAGTTCCATAGGGAGAGAATTCCACAAGTTACTGGCAGAATAAAAGAAAAGTAGACTGCTTATAACTAGATCTATAAAAATGAGTTGTAAAAGAGTGTTCACTTCCTCTAGTTCTATAACCATGCAATGAGCTAGACATTGTCAAGTTAGACAGATAGCTTGGAGCAGAGTTGTTAATTACAGTATCTTAAACATGTGAGTCAACTGTAAAAGAATTAACTCTACACGCAACAGGAAGTATAGTATTGATCACACACTTTCAGATCTAAAGTAAACCTGATCAATTTATTTTGAAAATTTTGAAGTCTATGTTTAGACTTTTTAGTGAGACTACTGTAACAAAAACAGCAGGCACGATTTGATCGGATAGTGCAGTAGTCCCTTAAGTACCAAATGTCATCTGCAAACATTCTTTGATCTTCAGTACTCATTGAACACACATGTATGTTGTTGAACTTCATGCTACTCAGCTACTGGTGCAATAGTTTAACATTCTTGTTTAAATGACTGTGTAAAGGGTAACAATGTTTGCAGTTTGACTTTGCACTATACATATTACATGATCATAAGTGTGCACACAAATGTCATAACACTAGGCCTTGTTGCTGCAGTCTCAAGGAGAAACACTCTGGGTACAGTAGGAATCCACCATTCTAATGTTTCAGGAAATCTTATGGAATATTTGAACCATCGTTTTAGTCACAAATGTTATCTGTTTCAACAGTTTGTGTTTGAAATTTATGGTTAGCTACAGTAGTATCACTGATCGTGTCCACTGTCTGTTTGTTCTCTCTATGTACACTGAGAATGGCTAAAATATAAATATGGCCTTTCCCTTCTGCATATTGTATGTATGTATGTATATTAGATCCTCCTGCAAGCAGGAACTCGCGAAGAAGCCTCATTGGCTTATCAAAGCCGCAAGCTGACCAGAGTCTGTCTCTTACATTCATATTTAATGTCCATGATTATGATTGTTAATTGTCAACAACTCTGTAACTGGACGACATACATTAATCTGGGCAATCTGGGCAATATTAATGGCAATGCCCAAAATAACTTGACACAGGGTTGTGAAAACATGGTACTGTATGCCCTATTAACCAGGCAGTAAACTTGAAAATATTGCTCATTAAATCTCCTGGATACTTGACCAATATTTTAGCTATGCTGTTGGTGTACTGTATGCATTATGATAATAGAAGAATATATATATATGGCACTTGGTTGCTTGCTGAGAGAAGGTGTGTCAATGGACTTCCACAATAATCCTGCCAATGTAGAGGAAGAAACAATGACAACACAACTTAGCTCAATGACTGCTGACCGGGCTTCTCTAACTTTTTCTATTAAAGTCATGTTGTGACTACTGTACATGTATATATACCCCAGTCATTGCCTCGCTACATGTATATCCAACAATCACAAGATCCTCTAAGGACTTTGTAAAGACTAGACCTCTATCAGCACTTTCAAATCAGCGTTATAGACGTTTTATTTCAAACAAACCTATATGGTTAAGTGTATTCAATTTTATTTTTGTATTTGTTTTGTCAACATATTGAACCCTGGGAATTTGCGCTATATAAGCACCGGTGTAATAATGATAATAATAGAATGGGACTCAAACCATTGACTTAAAGGTAGTCAGTATAGGCCCCAAATTATAGCCATGTGCTATAATTGCTAGAAGTTTCAAAAAGTACTTTCCTGGAGGTCTTTACTCTCCCAAATTTGTTCAGACATTTTTAAGGAACACACAAGATGACTGAATGTCCCAGTGAGGAAAATTTCCTCGAAGGTTGTAATAAAAAGAGTTTAAGAATTTTGACCAAAGGTGACCATATTTGATATCTAGCATATTGGGGGTCAATACAGCATTCATGACAGATATTGTTTGCTCTCAATAACAATGCAACATTTTAAGTTACTATTAACAGAAATGTTTGCTATATTGTTAACTACAGCACAATTCCCAATCTGTGTCCATACAGTTGAGTACCTCCTCATTTTCTTCCCAACTGAATTCGTGTAATGAAATCAACCCCAGCACTTACTTTTGTTTAGGCTATGTACAGTACTGCAACAGTACTTCATAGCTTGAGTGGTGTAAGTACCATACTGTACATACTAAAAGCTACTGTCCAGTAAAACAACATTGGATTCCCACTTACCACATGGCTACAGTACGACACTGATGCCAAAACAAACTTAGAAGTGACTTAAGCAGCATGACATTGGGAAAGGTTTACATCAGGAATGAGAACAAACAATGCAAACACATCTCTCTCTCTCTGAAACTTGTTAAAGTGGTAGTTCTAAACAAATTTAATATCATTTCTATTTGCTTTCCTGATGTAGGTGACCATCATTAGCCATGGCTGATGCTGCCCCTGGTCATCAACTGAAATCGTCTTTGAGGTGTAGACATTGCCTTTACAGTTTGCTCCAGGGAGATACAGCTGAACTTGAGACAGGTTGCTCTTTGTGTCCACAGGGAGAATCTCAGAGCCCGGTGTGGTGCCGACAGGAAGGAAATACACCGACTTGCATTCAGAAATCCATTGAAGAGGTATTTTAACATTTGATGTCTTACGTCCCAGTAGGAATTTAATTCAATGGTATAAATTAACAGTATAAGTATGGATCTGATCATAAGCTGCTTGAGAGAAATAATAATTCAGTGGGTCTCCTTTGTGCATCTCAGCTACTTCAACTGAGTTGCTGTTTATAATTGTCCAATCATGTAGCTAAGGTAGAAAGGAAAATGCATATCTATGTAGAGATGGAGACAGGTAAGAGAGGAGCAAAGTAAATCCTCACACCAGTAAGTTTTGGGGAAGTTTGAGGCTTCCATATCATTCCCTCCTGCATACTTGAGAATACAATACATAAGATCACAAGAACCTCTGGTTTCATCATTTAGGTCTCTAACATATCATTCCTGTCCTGCATACTTGAGAATACAATACATTAGATCACAAGAACCTCTGGTTTCATCATTTAGGTCTCTAACATATCATTCCTGTCCTGCATACTTGTAAGTACACAAGAACAACATGCTCGGTATGGAGCACAACCGGTGCAATCTTGGAGTTTTTTCTTGCACTCTCGAATCGAGAGTTTGAATCAAGTGGTCCAAAGACCACAGGTGCTATATGAGCGGCTACATACAGTATATACTACAATAAATCCTGTCGCATTACGTTACGTGGCACGGTTCTGTTCTCGCGCGGGTGAAAGCATCTCGCCTTTGATCAATTTGTAAACTCGACCCCACTCTGGTAATCTTCACCTTCCCCCAAAAATCAAATAGACAATGTTTGGTGCCTTTGAATGTCTTCCATGGGCAAAAGCCAAAGATACTGAAATTTCAGGTGTGTGCGACTGGTACAGAATCACCCAGTCGGTCTGGCTTTGTTCCGATACAAAAGTTACCCCTGCTGGGAGGGAAGAAAGAGAGACCTTCAGGCCCCGCTTACTTTGCACAATGTCAGTCTAAGCTAAGTGCTGAGTCTAACATCATACCCTACGTACATGTAGAAGTTTCAGCCATCACCACTCCATTGTGTCTCGACAGTACCAGCTAGGTGTCGGTGCAATATCAAGGTAAAACTTTTAACTTAAATTTGAGAAGAAATTTGTGTCACAAAAGTATTCACTGCATCTGATACAGTATAACATGCTTCAAGATTGATTAGAATCAAAATAGACATCATTTTGTATAGCTGTACAGTATGTATTGTACAGTACCTTCCTCATATAAGGGATTTCAGTGAAAGGGAAACAATTGAAGTGTTCAAATACAAAAGAATTTGTTTTTAATATTTTACCTTCAAGTACTCTTGATATGGTGTGAGATAATGCTTACTCATTTACCTAAAAGGCATAACTGTATAATTGAATGAAGCATTTTGTAATGTCATGAAAGTTATGTATCTGTAATGAAGTAATGTGTATAATCCATATTCGGGATTCCCACTACTCTAGTACCATTTCACAGAAAGATGTCTCATGTTGTAGTTACGGATTAATGTAAATTGTAACCTGGACAGGACATATACTGTGTATGTTACAATTAATGTTTGTACTATGTACAGTAACATTCATGATTGCGGTTGTTATGAATTGTTCATATTAAACAGTAGCATACAGTGTATTTAACTACCTGCCAATTTGAAGATACTGTACGTACAGTAACAATCGTACTGTGGAGTCTGTGGGTAACATTTCGGTAGCTACGTAAACTGTTGTGTTTGTAAGTACTGCACTGTACCTGTCCCTTCGTACTCAAGCCACTGATTAATATGTTCTGAGTGCATTGCAATCTTCTGTTCTGGTGTGAATAATGTAGTGGTGTATAGGGTGTGTCTTAAACGAAGACCTCTAAAACAAAGATCGAATATCTCAACTAGAAACTTTAATTAATACTTATTATTTATTTTTATTATTTATTATTATTTATTATTATAATACACAGATGGTGTTATTTGATTTTCTATGTTGTGCTTTCACACTGGGTTTCAATATAAGTCATGAAATGAACCCCAAATTAAATTTGACTTGGTAATATGCAATGTCTGCCAATATGTCTTGAATTTAAGAGCAACGTTATCAGCATGACCACCATGTCGCAAATTAATATGATCATTTTCTAATATAATGGGGAACTAGAGACAAAGTTTCATAAACATGTATCATTTAGACTAATTACATACTAAATGACAATGGTCTTTGGTTTAGGTCCTCTTGTTAGATACCACTGTTCACTTTTGTCAAAACCAAGATGTTTACAGGTCTTCATTCTTCTTTTAGAGGTTTTAGTTTAAGAGAGCAGTGATCAATGGTGTAAAGTCATTATGGACAATGTTCCATCTTCTGTACAGTTTTTTGCTCGTTGGTTCACTTTTGCTAAACATGGTTGTTTGTTCTCTCATTTACTTTTAATATTTGTGTACTGTATGTATACTCCGATTTGTGTACCGTATACATACTCTGATAATATTACTTTAGTCTTCTTGATTAGCCCTAAATGCAAGAAAAAACTTTAAGGTTAATCAATAACTGAGGAGGACACACCAGGTCACAAAAGATGCCAACAGTGCATCTTTCAAATGTTTTCAGAAAGGAACTATTTGGATTGTAGGATGCGCAGGACATGTGCACTACATACTGTGCATTTTGCAACGCTGACAAACTTGTGTACGTATATATATGTACAGTTAATACATGTGTCAAGCCCCAGTGGTAGTATGTACAGCATAACAATCTTATTTCTATTACAGTAGCATATATATGCGGTGTAAAGCTCACGTCAGACAGACATTCTGGCTGGTTTCACAGCTATCAGCAGGATACGACCTCCCAGAGATCAAGTTACTTTTAAACTCCACCCTTGATAGCAAGGACAGAGTACATACAGTGTGCCTGGCCATATAGCAAATAGACAGACTCGGGCTTTCCTGCGGGAAGCCCGTAGATGAGAGGAACTAAATTGGTAATTACAGATGTGATGACAATTAGTGGGTAACATGCAGCGCAGTTGAATAGAAACTGCAGAGAGGTTTGCTGTGGAATTTCCATCGGCCCTGAAAAAAAAATGCTTTAACTTGATCAGGTAAGGCTTGCTGCTCCTTTGCATATGCTGCAGTTGTCATGGTTACCACCGGTACAACCCTTATATTTTGTCTTTTTCATTTCTTTTGTTTTTCAAAGTTGAGTGCAGTATTTTTGGCTAAAGTAATAAAGATCTACATTCCATTTCGCACACTGCTTTCTCAACTATGGAAAGGACTAAGTACTGTGAAGCTGGACATGTACAGTATGTGCTTTTCTGTTTTAAAAGACACACAGTTGTTTTGTTGTTGATATTTACAGCCTGTTCAGTAGGTAGGTTGTTCAGCACTTTGTAGAATCAATTAACGTAGTCTGTTTGTTATAACGCCGACTTGTTTACAAGTAACATTTTTCTTCACATGTGGTATTAAACATCCTCAACTTGACTGCAGACTACCATGCACTGAATCTGTAAATAAACCATACATCCCAAAAGTGTGGCATGAAAATTTGATGAATGTTCACACAATTTTAACAGGAATGATTGTGTTTGCAAGACACATGAACTTTATACCGTATTGCTTTAATAGTTTTGTTTCACAAAATACTGTATATTTATGAAGCAGGTATCAATTTAACTGTTTGTTGTACAATAAGTCCATTGGAGAACGCACCTGGGCCTAACCTACAGGTGTATTAGATTTGGGGAGGGAAGTGTTTAAATGGATGATAACAGTACCAGATATACCTTTTTGGGAGAGATATACTTCATGCCTGCTCCTTTTCTTAAAGTTTATTAGCCTAGATTCATTTGTTATTGCAATGGTGTGTATTTTTTATCATAAACCAGTAGTTTTTAACATAAAATTTGGTCTAGATGAAACTAGTCTTTTCTATTTAAAGTATTATCCATCTGTGACCACATCAAAACAAAGTTACAGTATTTGGCAATATATTTTATCAATGTATCAATTTTCTAAACGGTGGTGACAGCATTTTGCGGTGTGACTCCTTTCACCTGCTTTAGCTTGTCAAAGAAGATCAGTTTACTTAACTCACTATTTGGCAGAGTTCTTGCATCAAGATTGACTATACTGTATAGTACTACCATTGAACAAATAAAAAACAATTTCTTGTGGTTTTTGAGAGATCTAGGCTATCTCAACCACATTCATTCAACCTTTCCACAACAACAAGTATACAAAGGTACTGTACTAAAGTGTGTTTTAAGGTCATATGTTATTCACACTTTCATTTCATTTCATTTCATTTTATTTCAATTCATTTCTTTTCATTTGTTCCTTTGTAACATACAGTACAATGATTACAATATTTGGAAATAATGTGATATAGAACTTTGCAAATTAAATTTATGTTACAAAAGAAAGTAATCTAAAAAACCTTTGTTGGCTTGTGAGGCAGGTCACTCCTGTTCCAATAATGCAAGAACTATAAAAAAAAAAAAAAAATGGGGGAAACATATATATCCAATTGATCACTAAGTATGTATAATTATGCTGAATATGCTTGTTCTTAAAATATGAAAGTATTAAAGTTGCAGTTCGAATTGCATTAGGAAGCACATTCCATGCAGGGGATGCTCGTAAATGTGGTAAGCTGTGACAAATAGACTGCCTTATATTATGGTCATGTGTGTCACAGTTAAACGAGAAGAAATTGTTAAAAATATGTGGGAGGAAGCTCGTGCATAATGCGGTAAGCAAAGACAGCATCCTGAACGTGGATTAGGTCTGCAAACATCAACAGATTGATTTCTGTGAAATGTTTAACTTTTTTTTAATCAATCTAGGCTTTGTTTGATCTATGCTGTTGAATATCTTGTAAGTCAACAAGGAAGCATATTGTGGTTTATATTCATTGATATATCATAATAGCAGGGTAGGGGTAGGGGTGTTGTCAAATCCATGCTTACTGTGTGTATTTGTCCTGTATTGAACTTCAACTCCAATTTGTGAATGTACCAGCTTTCAGGAACAATATCCGAGGACCTATATACCTAATTGGCTGGTTTTGTTTGTAAAGTGGTAAGGAGTTTATAGTAAGTATACTTTCCAAAGCGCAGAGTGAAAACTAATAATTTCCATAAGCCTGAGTTAATTGTTCACACGTACAGTTACATTATACTGTATGCATAAATCTAGGCCATCCGAGGCATCAAAGTGCTAAATTAATGACACAAAGTATTCTAGAGTGGAATCTCTACAAACTTTACCTTCCATATATAGCTCTTCAGTGACAACTCATTTCCAAAGCCCAGATGTTAAATTTGATCACAAAATAAAGGAGCACTACTGTAACATGGCATCTAGTCCATGTTATTCTTGAGGTATCAAAGTGCTACTATATTGGCGCAAAAGATGCGGGTAGGACCCAACTGTGGTCACCCTTGAGGTTACTGAAAGGGACTAAGAGGAATAGAGGAGTAAATATGAAGGGAGTTATGGACGGGCATACTGTAGGAAGGGAGTAAGGGAGGCGGCATAGGAAGGGAGTTAGGAAGGGTGCATAAGAAGGGAGTTAGGGAGGGTGCATTAGAAGGAAGTTAGGGAGGGGGCATAGGAAGGGAGTTAGGGAGGGGGAATAGGAAGGAAGTTAGGGAGGGGGCATAGGAAGGGAGTGAGGGAAGGGGCATAGGAAGGGAGTTAGGGAGGGTGCATAAGAAGGGAGTTAGGGTGGGTGCATAAGAAGGGAGTTAGGGAGGGGGCATAGGAAGGGGGTTTGGGAGGGGGCATAGGAAGGGAGTTGGGGAGGGGGCATAGGAAGGGAGTGAGGGAAGGGGCATAGGAAGGGAGTTAGGGAGGGTGCATAAGAAGGGAGTTAGAGTGGGTGCATAAGAAGGGAGTTAGTGAGGAGACATACGTAGGAAGGGAGTTAGGGAGGGGGCATAGGAAAGGAGTTTGGGAGGGGGCATAGGAAGGGAGAGGGAAGAAGCATAGGGCAGGAAGCTATCGTTTGAAGAGCAAAATAGAACATTGTCTATCCTCAGAACTTTGTTTGGCTGAATAACTTATTTAACATATACTGTAGTATCAACACTACGTTTAGTTCTGCCCTTCTTACAGTACATGTATCTAGTTTTCTCCATTGTCTACGACAAGTTGAACGATCTACCCAGTAAAGCACATCTTCAGAAACTTTTTATGAACTATGGAAGAGCACTTTAGATCCAAGAAAAGACAAATATTTTAAGCAAAGGTGGACTTGTGCTTTATGGAACTTTCCACATGTATAGACTGTAATGTAATTCTATTACCGATGACTTTATCTCTGTGTGCTGTTCATTGCACGTACAGTAGATATATATACTTTATGCAACTATGCATTGGTAACACCACTGATTTTATAGCTCACTCATAAAAGAGGGTTGAGTTTATGAAGCAAGGTTCATGCCAGCAATGCCGTTGCGTAGGGAAGATCACCAAACAGTCTATAAAACCAATGAAAAAATCGTCAAAATATAATTGAATTAAATTTTGGAAATAACAAAACGATACAACCTTAATAATCCAACCAGTCGGTATACATTATCCTTAATTTCTTATCCCACCAACAAAAATATGCCCTCCCCAGCGCAAGTCACAAATGTTTCTCTTTCATTTAAATAAAAACTAAAGGATAACATGTAATGAATCACCCTCCCGCCCCCAGTCCTGACGTGTGCCCCAAAGCTATTGACTACCCAATCGCAGTGCAATTACAATACAATATTATCTAATACACACGTTCATATACGGGAGCAAGGGCAATCAATATGTGTAAGGCAGCTGAAACCTAGCCTAGTCCCAACATAAATTATATATTGTTATTGTGTGTAGCCTAGCAACATAAGTTATTGTATAGCTATTGTATGGCTATTGTATAGGTCCTACTGTTACACATGCACAGTAATGTACAGTACTTAATTGTGTACATTTAAAGTACTTCACAGAAAACTCACACTAGCCATGATGGCAACTAAGGACAATGTACTGTACAGTAGCTAGCCATACAATCTTTTCATTTTCATGATGACTCAACATACATAAATTTGCTACTTTCATAACAGCTGTCCAGTATAGACTAGCCAACCACATCCTCTGAGCTGTACTACTCTAGTATAGGCCATTGACTTTTTACTGTTGTGGTTTCTAGTCAGTGTACAGTAGGTGTCTAAATTCTTTGTTTGTATTTTGGTATTTGTTGCTCAAATTACCAAGTACCAGATCTAGTTTCATTGAATCTGTTTAATAAAATGACTAATAATTGGGTCAAGTCTGTATGTGCATATAACCACCACATCCTTATCATATTCAGGGTTAATCTTATGGGATTTTTCTAGTAGTCCTTTGGACAATCAGGCCTAACATTTTGGTTTTCTGGACAACTGCATGACCATTAAAATTTGCCCCGTACAAAATACTGTATGGTGCAACTAATATATATACCGTAGCTCTGATCAATCTGTGTACTTGGCAGCAGTACAGTACCTGAGCAATGTACTATATATACATACAGTAGTCTTGTAGCCAGATAAGTGATTTGTAATTTAGTGAAAATCAATTTTTATACATCGTAGAGCCTGATAGAGGTCATATAAGTATCACCTGTATGACTGACCTATTTAACCTAATTTATTCAGCCCACATACTACTGTATGATGCATAGAAATGGATAGAATACAGAGTTTGATCAATTATTCCTGATATTCATACAGGGTCTGCATACATACTGTATGTGTGTATGCTATAATAACTCATACAAAAGAAATTAATTAAACTGATCTACAGTATTTTAAAGTGTTATTGATGTCTTCCAAAAATGGCCTGTTGCCATTCAACTAAGTAATTCTCAACCTGGGGGCGCTTCAGTATGCACCGTGGTTCAGTTCATGCACATTTCATGTGGCAGTTTCCGTACTAAAGTACCAGTGGTACAGCAGGTAGGCTGTGCCCCATTTATGCCCCATTCATGCTCCTATTGAAGGCAGTCACATGACCTAAATTGTTCTTCCTGTCTCACTCTGGTGATGATATATGAATTTTTTTCAAATTTTGGCAATATTTTGTGAAGGCATCTGGCAACAGCAATGTGAATGATATCCTCACAGCAAAATTTTGTTGTGAAAATTTTTCCTTTGTTTTTATAATATTAAACTGATTCATTTAAATAGATTATAATTGAAAAGTTAAGTTTTTGATGAACATTATCCCAGATGACATCATAGACCAACTACTACTGTGATCCACTCTGGGGAAAAATGAGGGTTTAACCAGTCAAAATATGTTACATTCAATCAACCATATCTTAAGTTAGGGTCAACATGATGGGATGGGGGGGGGGGGGTTCAACCAGCAGAGCGAAATATTATTCTTTTCCAAAAAAGTGTCAAATCGTCTGTCATCAGAAGATGCTTTAAATCATGTCTTGTTCATTCAGGGGATTGTTGAGACTGATTTGGGAGGGGTGGGGTTGGGGGGGGGGGAGTTATGCACCTAATACTGTAACCACAAAGATGATGAACTAACTAAACATTAACTTGATCTTTCCGATATGAACATCACAAACATGGAGAAATATATGATCTGCAGCCTAGTTTTATCGATTTTACAGACATGAGTGTGTTTGATGGTATCAGGTAATAACGTACTCTGTCATATGAAAGGGATTACTAACACTAATGCAGATAATCCAAATGTATTAACCAAGGGATATTGAAGGAGCGTGGTACTGTGTATGTAGTCCATATTCCTGACAGCTCCAGTTTAAAGCACTCTACAGTCTGTAAGTACAATACTTGAAGCACTCATGATTCTATATATATTATTTTATATATTCAAGTAGCTGGTTGTACAGAAATTAATTGTCAGTATATCTCACTGTACAGTATGTACAGTAGAAGTGCACAGTAACTAACAAAAGATCCATGTTTTAAAAAAGACTTTCATGAACATATACCAGTGTCAACACATTGCCTAGCATATAGAGAACAGTATTGCAACATGTTTAGTAGACAGATGTGTATGTATTACATACAGTACTGTAGTCGACCAACCCTCTACCATTTCTACAGTAATGGAGGGGGGGGGGGG
>JAIPMN010001554.1:19962-35539 GCA_020650975.1 Apostichopus californicus | reverse complement strand
GGGGGGGGGGGGGTGCGGGTGCATTCTTCACGAAACGTTTTCTTTTATGGAGGTATATACGATACTGTACTCCTTGATGCTCATGACAAGTCTTTTTTTTTTATTATTTGTATGGAGCAAAATACTGTCAAATTTAAAAAAAAGTTTTGTTGCAATTTCTCAAGATTCCAGAAAATCCAGAATAATTATTTTTCAGGAACCACACTTTAGTTATTCTTTACAGAACAAAGTTCAGAACCTTCAAGACCGCAACACAATATTTACAACTAATTTAATTCCTGTTGGAACCTAGCTTACCGCTTCTCACTCTAAGCATGCTACAGTGCAAACATTGTGAGGAGACATGTAAGCTTAAAGACCCCCCCACTCGTTATAATATCCAAACCCAGTATTAGTTTTGGAATACAATTTAATACTCTGGACAAGGAGCATTTCATATTTTCGGTGTAATTTTTGTTTAATGTTTTAGAGGTTCAGTTTTGGGGCATACATGTGTAAATGTCTAAGCTTACAAATCTGCTTGACTTAAGAGTAAGTCTGGTGGCGCTGAAATCTTTAATGATACTCCCTGTCTGGGGTTCTGTCAACATGTTTTTGTTGGGTTTTCATAGATGTAATGGAGGTACAGAGAACCCACCATACTGTACAATATAGTAGGTCTACATTATGCAATGGCGATTTTTTGCATTGATTTGTTCTCTATATTTGACACACATTATGCTGTCAAAAAATGGTTTTGTTTATCTTCAACGGTTTAATTAAACACATCGCCTGAGCATCTACAGTAAGTCTTATATGTATATCCAAAGTGATGTCCCTTAATATTACATGGACTGAAGCTGTGTCAATACAGTGTAGCTGCAGTAATGTATGATGCTTTGTGTGTAAAATTTTGAATTCTTTGATAAAAGTGTAGTTTAGCTGGTATTTTTCCACCTCATTTGACATGTAACCTGATCTTGTGGGAGGGTCCCATTTATATGTATCACTGTCTCTATTCAAGGCAACTGTTTAAAAATCAATGGAAAACTTCTACCGCAATCAGGTTACAATAGTCCCAAATGAAAAAACTATTGGCATTGAATTTTTTTTTAAACTTTATTATTATTATGATTAGTTTTTGTCTCCTTCAGCATGGTGGCATAAGCTGTAAGGTGAACTATTGCAAACAAGCTCGACAATTGTTCCCTCTGCTTAGCTTCTAATACCCCTACCGACCTATTTATGAATTAGGTCATGTTTGCACTGCGCAAAGCCCCCCTTGGAACCACAAATCCACTATAGTGCAGAACCTTAAACTCAGATAGCAGCTTGTCACGGTGGGCTTGAGGATGTTTTTCAGAGTAATTGGCAGGAGAGCAGGTCTGACTGGGTAAATTGCTAAATATAGAGGATTTCCTGTGGAGCGGTAGCCAAAGACAAGCAGCCATCAGTTTGTTATACAGTTGTAGGCTCTGCCAGAGAAATGTAATTACGAATCTTCAAACCGATTGGAAACACATGTGTTATTGTCAGTTTTAAAAAGGAAAAAGGGATCGATTCGGCGAAAACTGCCTAGATGTATTTTATGTCGATGGAGAGTTGACATGCTACCGTAAATGCACGCAGATCCATGATTTTTTCCCTGAGTTGTTATCTTCATTTGTTTCATTTATAGGCCAGCTGGACAAAAGGCAAACTCCTTTGTCTCAAATGTGGAGGCAGCCTAGGTTCATTTGACTTCACCGTGCAAGCGACCCGTGGGCTTGGACTCCACCCTGCCGTACCCTGTGTCCATCTGGTGAGGAGCCGAGCGGACCGTCGTTTCATGGCCTCTCCACCAGTTGCACGGGTGAAACCCTTTCAGGCGGAGGAGAAGCCAGCCGGGGACTTGCCATTGGAGAATCATCAGGTTTCGGTGTCCCTTTGTTCGAAACATGGAGTAACAGGAAAATCAGAGTTACATAACATGGATCTCTGTTGGCATTCCAGCTTGACCAAGGAAAGCAGCAGCATCGCACAGAGTAGTGCTTTAATGAAAAACTGTGGTTGTGAACGCGGGAGAGCTGCTTTGAACGATAGTTCTCTCGCTAAAACAAATACCGAAAAATTGAATGAAACATCTTCAGAAAACGATCCGTTTCTGCTACAGATGTTCAACGAAGATACGGAAACTGTGACCACTTATATAGCAAATAGACTTAGAGATGACAAGAAGGAGAGGAAAGTGCAATACTGCAGTCATTCTTGCCAGATATACCACCCACAAGTGCATTCCAACTGCTCAGACAACAAAATGAGAGACAAGCCTCCTCTGGCCCCAGAAGACACCTCCACCGAACCACCGGTAAACAGTATCGAAACTTCAGACACAGAGGGAGCCCAGTTGCTGCTGGCAGAGAGGAACCCACTACCCAACGCCAGGGATGATCTTTCGTTAGGCGATGCTTCGAGTCACGAGGCGACCATAGAGGAGGAACTGGCGGTGTCGTCTTCTTCACCCCCGCCACACCTGCCAGAGAGTCCGGAAGATTTCCTACATGGCTGGGATATGTTGGAGGATTTGGAGGAACTCAATTCCTCTACGTATCCCAGTCAAACCAGGGCCGAGCTGAAACGGGAGAAAAACCGTCGCAAGAGAGAGAAGAGGAAACTGAAGAAGCGAAGCAATATGTATTTCCAAGTCCTGGACCAGGATATCAAGGTAAAGTAAAAACAACAGAAATGATGCATTCTGGGTAATATGTATTTCCAAGTCCTGGACCAGGATATCAAGGTAAAGTCAAAAAACAAAAGAAATGATGCATTTTGGGCAATGTGGTATTGAGGATGTCTTTTGAATTTTAATCTTCCCTTCAGACTATGTAAAGTAGCAAAGGGTGTTGAATCTGAAGATTCGTTTAACGATGCAATACGTCTGCACTAAATTGCTTGTTAGATCACTGTTCAACAAAGTAACCAATGGATTTGTAGTTGATATAATGTTGTTTGGTATAAAATCCAAAATACCTGGGCATGAATCTATGTTCGAACCAAATGGAGTTCTTAGTTACTGATTTACAGTAGGATGATAGGGGGGGGGGGTGGGGCTTAACTGCTATGAGCTACATTTAGTACTGGATACTACACTAATAATAGAATAAATTTGTCCTCGAGGTTCAGGCACCCACTTGTGGTTTACTGTAAATTGTTAATTCTCAGAGTAACACTTGCATGCTTGGAACTAGAAAGGACTATAAAGTGAAGCAAAAAGGGGAGCATCTCTTCATGGAACAGTAGCATGAGAAAAACTACAATATCTTTCATAGCTTGTCACGATGAAAACTTGGGAAGAACAAAAAATAATTGTCATAAAGTTATAAATAGAACTCAAATAGCTCTATCCAGAACTGCTTAAAAAGTTTAATTTTAGTATTTGAAACTTTGTGATAGTTTTGGCACATGTGCAGTAGGTACAGTAGCTAATCTTGTGTCCTCTTACACTCTGGACGGTATCTCTACAAATGGTACTTTCATTGCAGTCCCTTTAAAAATTGATCAAGTTATTGTTTAACAAGTCATATACAGTAGTAGTTCAGAGTTTACACATGTTTTTCCAAAGCCCTGGAATTATGCAGTTTGCACAACTACTGCGAATACCTTCTTTCAAAATCAAAACATCACCTGCTGTTAAAAATATCAAACTCTTGTAGTGTGGGGGCGTACAGACAGTGGAGGTATAGATGTGTCGACCATTGTAATCAAATGTTTAATACCACGGGTTACATGTCTATCTGAAATAGTACACAGAGTAATATTAAGCTATTGAAAATTTGCCTCTTTCGTAGTCCAAAGGGTATATATCAGACCTTGCGAATTGCCACCCGAAATGAGTTTAAGAGTCGGAATTTTAATCAGGATGCAGCTAAGAGGATGTTATCAGCGCTGAACTGTCAATAGGGTGGCCACCTTCACATACTTTACTGTATGTAGTACTACTAATTAGAAATGAGCATGCATACGTTTCAGTAGTATGGTAAATGGAATACCGTAGTACATGGATGATTCACAATACGGTACGTTAACTTCACAGATCTATGGCTATATATTGAAATTCTCCATTCTAATTGGCTTAGGATGCGTCACAAGATCATGTGATTTAGCATGAAGCCACCCTTGGTAGTTAAAAAGGCTTCATACTGTTTCTTGCTGTTGCTAGGCAACCTTATCAATACTATAGTTGTAAACATTTGCTGCTGAGATCAATCACACAAAGCTGATTGTTCTGTGAAACCGGCAGCCTTTCCATGTTTTACTTTAGATGTCTGGAATCAATTGACAAAACAACCAAAAAATTTGTGAATTGGAGAATTTTATTTATTTTACTGAATTAATGATGTCTGTTTTACAGAGTTGAGTGAGACTTAAAGTTTAGGATAACTGTCTTTGTATTAATTTCTATAATTTCCAGGTCTGCTGTGTACACTTTAGTCTTGTAGGAAAATTGTTGGGGAAAGAGTGGGGATGGAGTGGGGGGGGAGGCTGGGGGCTATGAAAAGTTATTAGAGCTAATTTGAAATGGTCTCTGTACTCAAACTGGATTTTCTCAAGTGCTACTGTAAGTCACAAGAAGTGAAAGTTAAAAGTAGCACCAACCCGAAAATTACAGTAAGCTTTGTGTTCTGTATATATTTACTGAAAAAGAGCTTTGGTATGCTAAAAAGGAAAAATAAAAATTTTGCCCGCAATGGGAAAAAAGTCAAGCTTTGCAGGAGAGGAATGCTAATACATTTTTCACAATTCTGTAAACAGTACCCTGAAATATTGACTTTTTTTCCTTTCTGCATAAATTTCATATGTTTCATGTTCACATACTGTAGTGACATGATCGGTGCATTACTTTTGTTAATTGTAGATGATGATAATTGCTTTAACTCAGGTTGTTCTGCTCAAGACATAATAAGTTACATAACATGAACACTAGTCTTACAAAATGGTTTATGTCTTCATAGGGTAGGACAGGACTTGTGCACATTAGCAACTTTTTCGCTGGTGAGAAATGTCATTGTTTTTATGTGGTGACTGAGCCCATTCATCATGCAAAAACATTGTTTGTTTCAAACATAGTCAATGTACAGTAATCAAGAGAAACTAGAAAGATTTGATTCAGCGTTTTCTGAATGTAATATCTCGATTCCTTATCCTTTTAATACAAACTGTTTACAGGAGTAAAGACTAAGTACACCACTACAGCAAAATGATTAACAGTCATCCGTTTCTGGAGATGCAGTAGCCTATTAAACCTGGACTGATCTTGATGTGACGTGATTTGACTTGATTTGACTTGATATGATGTAATGTGACTTGATGTGACTTGATATGACGTAATGTGAATTGATATGACGTAATGTGACTTGATATGACGTAATGTGACTTGATATGACTTGATATGACGTAATGTGACTTGATATGACGTAATGTGACTTGATATGACGTAATGTGACGTAATGTGACTTGATATGACGTAATGTGACTTGATGTGACGTGATACCTACATTGCATCATGTACGTACAGTACAGTGCAGTATGATGCAATGCTGTTCTTGTAGTCAACATCTGAGTATAGGTGTTCATAAAATGCGTCTCAAAACCGTTATGTCACTTAACTTTCTCTGTCTTTCTCTGTTGATGATTCAGGGCATTCCACCTTCCAAATTTGAAGAGGTGACTGGACTCTCACTCGGAGAAAAGACTGTGCAAGAGTATACCGTCTGTGCTGTGTGTCTGGATCTGTTCTTCAACCCGAGGGCTTGTTCCCCCTGTGGACATCTTTTCTGCGAGCAGTGCCTGCGACAGCTGAAGAGGTTTCACCCGACGTCTACACCATGTCCACTTTGTAGGACTGTCATCCAAGTTACCATTCCACACGAGAGTAAGTCAGGAGAGGTTAAGGAACCAGGGAGGGAAGAGTTAATCGGGAGAGTTCATGAACCAGGGAGGGAAGAGTAAGTCTGGAGAGTTCATGAACCAGGGAGGGAAGAGAAAGTTGGGAGAGTTCATGAACCAGAGAGGGAAGAGTACACTATTACTGAAAAACAACTCTGCACTGAACTATTCATAATTAACACAGTACTTCATATTTAATGATCTCCCTGTTTGAAAATAAGATGTGATTACAAAAAAGTCAAATTAAATTTTGCTCCCTTAGTTTACCTACCATCCATCCCCTCCCCCTCCCCACATCACCTTTTAGAAAGTGAAACACTACAAATGGTTGCAGATATTTTGAAGCCAAGTCATGACCAAATCTCTCTTTTTTTTGGCACCTCTTTTTGGCAGGTTTAAACAACGCCCTCCGAAAACTCTTCCCCGCCCAGATGAAGCAAAGACGAGAAGCGCACGGAGGAGTCAAGCAAATTCATCCTCTCCCAAGGACACAAACCATCCCCTCCGTCTGGCTCCCTCTATTCAGCCAACAGATGACAAGGACCAGAAACCGGCGTAGAATGTTTTGGTCGCTTCAGCCAAACAGTACGCTAGACTACCACGACTTTGGACGGCTTTGGGTGCAAACGTTACGATGGAGGTTCACTGTTGCAGGGTATGGCCTATTGGCTCTCCTCTTTGTGTGTGCATGCTCAGTACTGGTCATAAACTTTGTGTGATTTGTAAAAAAACAAATTATTTACTTTTATAAAACTCTGTGAGATAATTAAAATACAATTTTATTGACTATAGTCTAACTGCTAGTTTTTACAAACTGTGGTTAACAGACTCGTGTGAACTGCTGTTTGGCTTCAAAATGTGAACTGATGCATTTCATGGGTTTCCAAAGGCGAACCGCTCGGTTTTTAATTCGTTTCGAATAATGTAAATCAGATATATTCACTTGGTTTCAAATTTGCCCTGCTTGGATTCCTTTGACTCTAAATGTGAACTGATTATTGGTTTGAAACAGCAAGGGGGCAAAAAATGATCATGAATTTAGGGAAATGCAAACCTAACAATAAGCACTGTCCTATTTTACAGTGTTGCTGAGAGGAAAAATGATTTTACAGAATGAGAAGGGGTTTTTCCCCCCACTCTTTAGAATCAGGCAGTTATTGTTCCTTCATAAACAAAGACAAATACTTGATCAAGTGGTAGGTTGATGGTTTGATCAGCTTCACTGTCTGTAGATTGTTCCAATATTTTGTAGATAACCGTTCAAAATTCTTGAATTCTACCATGCATGGATGTTTGGCTACATTTCCATTTACTACACTGTTCAGAAATGTGAGAGATTTATGGTTGGATATATATAAACCTCTGAAATGTTCATTTATTGATGACTGAAATGTTGTTAGCATAATATTATTTGCACACACAGCCAGTGTGGCATGTTTGTATTTTCCATGGCTACTTTGAGTAGCTTGGAAAGCAAGGAGGGTGCTATCTGTTTGGTTCAAATTGCCAGACTTTTGTTGTTTTATCGTAATTTTATTTAAACTGTTTTAAGTTTAACGTTTATACTTGATCTGCAAAAAGCACATGCTTGAAATGGCTGTGTCGTTGATAGCTTCAAGTTTGCATTGTCTTTACCACAAATTGCTGGTACTGTGTAGGATGGCTTTAAGCAACTTTTATGTTTAGTCTGTCACCATAGCAAGGGTAAACACCCCCCTCCCCTTCCTTTTCAAGCCCACACAAAACATGTAAAGTGAATATTAGCACGACATTGCATGTGGACCTAATTATAGACCTAATTTACAGGCTAAATATGGCTCAGAATGTACCATTTCACAACCCCCCACCTCCCCTCTTCCCCCCCCCCCACTACATTAGGGTCAGTTACAACAACCTCCGGGCCACTCCCCCTCATTTTTAGAATCCTGGATCCACCTCTGACCAGGAATGATGACAATAGGCAGACTTCAAAGGTTTTTCAATGAAAAATAATTAAAATCGGAATTTTGTGGGACACAGAATTTCTCCATAAATTTGGTTGTAAACCTTTATCAACATGGTTTGGTCAGAGTGACATGAAGTTACAATACAGTGCTACTTTTATTATGACTGTAATATTTGTTTTTCTTTACCAAAAAAGTAGAAAATAAGTTACAGTATATCTCTTACACTTGTATGTATTCTTCATATATTAATCAAAGTTTGGAACTTAAACTACATTTTATCTCTCATCTGCAATGTTTGTTGTTGTGTTTTTGGTCATAGGGAGCCCTGTTTTCTTGATAAACTATGTGAAGGCATTTGTAACAAAACAGGGTAATAAATGTTTTCTTGGAAGGAAGATCATGTTCATTTTATTGTTTTTACAGCAAAATTACATCAAAGAGGGTGAAAACCAAATATTCATAAACAGCTTATCTACCGAAGAATGCAAAATGTAGGAAAATTCGACAAAATAAGTAGAATGGAAACATTAAACAGTATCATGGTACTTTTATAGAGACCCACTCCAACCATCAGTTTAACCCAATATATGTCCTGTAATAAAGCCCTAATAGCTATGGCAACATAGAGGGGGGGGGGGGATACATAGTCTCTAGTGTCTGATTTAACCAATGTTTTTAATTTTGTGTATTAATTTATTTTTTCTGTGATAGGATTTTAAGTACCTTCCAATTTTAGCATTAGCTGATATTGTTCAGTAGCTACTGTCTACATTGAGCATAAGGGAATATAACAGAAAACTAAAGTAGAAACTTAACATTTTTATCCCCCTTAATATAAAAATCCTACACTTTTGAATTAGATCTTATTCTGGAAGAGCGGAGGGGGGGGGGGGTGGGGGCATTTCTATGACATTAAGTATAAAAGATTTCTAATCAGCTCATTTCCTTTGACCATTTTCGCGGTAACCGTTTGTCATGAGTTTTGCAGTTTCTATTAGCGTTGTGTGATGAAGTTGAAGTCTACACTGGGTTTACGAGAAGGATAAAATGTACAACAACAATGAAGCAACCACCTTTTCAGTGGACATTTAAAATAAGTTTGTTACTCAAACAATTAAATATTATAAGTCACTGCACTACTGCAACATTTATGTGCTGTACTAAATAGAATTGATAACAGGGAATATGTTAATATGCTATGTTTTGTCTCTTATCTGTCTCCTCACAACCCCAGTTATGACTTCCGGTAGCCTTGTTGAAATGGTTTAATTTTCTGCCCCGGGAGGCACACCTTCCCTGGTGGACGTCAGTTTAGACACACTTCCTGAGTTGGTCACATTTTCTGCGCGCTCCTCAAAGCCTAAGTGCCATCTGAAATATATTGTCAGCACTGGATGCTAGCTCTGGAGGCAGCATCAAACATCCCAACAGAATCCTCCTCCTCCTCCTCCTCCTCCTCCTCAGCATTCAGGTCATATGCTTTCCTCTATCCCACCTCCAATCTATTCCCCATACCAACTGGGACTGGCTCTTTATTGTTCTGTGTTCCTGCAGAAGTCATTTCTCAGTCTCTGTGGATGCTGTCTCTATATGTGACCTGGTTGGGACTATTATTCTTCTCTCTGTACTAGCCACAGAGGACTCTTTCTTTGGCACCTTAGGTCTCCAGACCAGAGCCTTTTGCTCTTCACTTTGGCTGTTTCTACTCCGCACGTAACGAGGATGACAGGAGGCATTATCTCTTTCTTTCTCTTATCTTTCTCTCCTTCATTACTCCCCTCTCTCTCTCTTCCTCTCCACCCATGATCTCGTTTCTGTCCTTCCCCTTCCCCCCCTTCCCCTTGGAGATGCAATTGGGCAAGTTAAGTAGTCCGGTCGGCCTTGTCACTTATTCCTTTCTCCTGATACCCGTCTTCTGCCATTGAGTAGGGTGAAGACTGAATGCACACAAAGCAAGCATGGGTCCCTCAGAGTGCAGATCTGATAACTGGGGCACAATTAGAAGGCATGCCATAAACTCCTGGAACGGGGGCAGAACAACAAAAAGTTGGTACATTTTATACTGGCTACGTGGAGTCATAACTGGGGTTGAGGAGACAGGTATGCTTGTCACTCGTAAATATCAAAACCTGGTTAAATCTGGGGTTTCTTAATCCCATGTTTCCCTGGACATTATACTTTGATTCTGGCAGCAGGTCGAAGGAATGGAAAAATTCATGTTGTATTTTACTTTCTATTATAAATGAAGACGATATTGATAAGTCGATTAATATGTTCTTTTTATTTTATTAAAAACTGAAAATTTTATAACATGATGTAAATTTTAATAATATAAATTCTTTTATTACCAAATTGTTCCTTAAAGGTAACAAGTTTTCAGGAAGTAAAAGTACAAAAATTGATATTGTGTAGTTTCTTCCAGCTTTTCTTTGTTGCGTTCTTTCAACTACATCAGTGAATTCAAACCTGGGGATAAATTACCTCTGGGGAGGTAATGAACTATTGGGGGGGGGGAAGGAGAGGGAGTAGGGGGAAATATTGGCACAGCTTCAGACTGAAAGAAATTATTGCAGATACTGTAATGTTTGGCTTTTCCAAAGAAACCAAAACCAAGGAAACAGAATCAGTTTGGATGCATGAAGTGATTTGACTTGTTGATCCTAAAGCAGTATGTAACATGCTGTGATGAACTGTAGTGTACAACAACCTAACTAACAGTTAATACACCACCACACAAGGAAATAATGTAAACCATTTTTCAATGGTGCTTAAGGTACATTGGGGTTAATGGGCTAGGGAGGAGAGGGTCGTTTGGTTTATAGGGGTCCCCCAAAAGTTTGGGAACCACTGGCCTGCATGGATGGTTTGGACACTGTATGAGGTCCACTTCATTTAACGATCGACTAGGAGTAACATTGAAACTACTGGCCCTTTGAAAACAGTTGGTAAATGTGTGTTTGTTAAAGTGATAATCTTGCCTATTAGATTGCCTCCCAACATGGGCTGTAAGCTGCTAAATATGTAACTTCTAGTCACAATCATTACATCATCGATGCTATTGGAACAACAACATAACTTTCCTTATCTTTCCTATCCTTTTGAATGAGGAAGTTTGGAACCAGAAGGGAATAAATTGGATAAAAAGTTGCTATAATCCACCTATTTAATATATTCTACGTTATCCTGCCCAAAGAGTTGACTACAGCTTTCGGCCTGAAATGATGATTGTAATAAACTCATTTCTCCATGTTTAATTTCATTGATTAGTTCATTTCAAGTTTGAACAAAACTCATGATGTAACGGTAAACATAGTACGGCTCGGCTGAATTTCAATCTTCTAACTTCACATTAAAATGTAACCAATGTTGTTGATTTTGAGTGGAACTGAAGCAGTAGACTTCGAATAATAACAATAATATATAAACACAATCCTTTTGTTAAAACAGTATAGGATGGCTTAAAGCACATAACTGAAATCTGATGTTTTCTAGACCCTCAAAACCCGCGAATTTCATAGTGCAGGTTACACTTCTGTACCACTTTTAGTATTTGAGAAATGATCCTTTCAATTTCTTAGGCTCATTGATTCAAGTGGCTGGACTTCTTAGTCTAACACACAGGTTATGAGGTCAGTTCCTCGGATACAACGCAAACCTCTATGGGAAAGGATAACACATTCATGGCTTCATAATAACATTAACATTCACAATGCATAATAACAAGTCAAGGCCAAGTGGTGTTGAATGTCAGCCAAGGGTACTCTTATCTTTCATATGAAGTAAAAGAACATACTCATATAACCGTTGAGGTATTAGAAGTTATAAAACAAATGCATTAACATTAAAAGTGAGGCTTAAACTGTGGAGCCTACATCATCCATTCTGTCCGACAGGAGTATCCAGACATATTTCAGAGTGGAATACCAATAGATACATTACTAGCTATCAAAATTCTCATTCTTGGAATAAAGCATCTCAAGGCTTAATCCCTGCTTCAAGTCATCCTTTAACTAAACAAATCGGTTTCTAGTAGCTGAAAAGAGGATGCAAATAACCTTTCAAGTGCATTAATTCCACCCTCCCTGCTTGCTCTGTATGCTGTAAGGGGTCTGTGAGAAAACCCACCTCGTGTGTGACGAATATAGACTACAATACCTCTCTATATACAATCTAAAAGTTAAACAAATATCTTCTCTGGTGTACCGTGCGTAAAATAGCACTCAAATCTTCTTGTGCGCATCTTACTTTTTAACAGCTCAGGTATCATCAATAATGTTGCTTACGAATGTAGTACAGTAATACATGTTAACAACACAATGTGTACACATTCACTCTTTGAAATATGAGACTCCTTCCTATTTGTAGACTTTCTCAATACAGTCAGACTTTCTAAATCTTGCAGATATGGAAAATCCCCAGGTCTCTTTTATTGTTGTTTTTGTTGCTGGTATATATTGTCTACAATGGGATGAAATCCAAAACAAACTCCAAGATCAACGTTCCTTTCCTACTTTGCAATACACTTGTATGATCATTCTGTACTAAGACTCTCCATCTGTTTCTGGATTTCCTTTAAATCTGAAAAATAAAGCAAAAAAATAGGAAAAACTCAATTTAAATATCTCTCCAATTACCAGGATTGAATCCCTTAACATCCCCATTAAGTCTGTGCAAATGACAGAATGTTTACTGAAACCAAACATTTTTGAAAAGAGAGAACAAAGTAAAAAATATTTTTAAATAAAGAAAGACAAAGATGTGATTGTAGTTGATTGTGATCACTTACTTTGAAGTTCCATCAATCCATGATTAGGACTGTGATTCCTTACTTAAAGTTCCATCATTCCATGATTAGGATTGTGATTCCTAACTTAAAGTTCCATCATTCCATGATTAAGTCAAAGGAGATGTTTGAAAACAACTTCATAAAGTGTGGTTATTTCAAAAAGACCATCGACACAACTTTTAATAGTTTCTCCTACATCACTTTCAAAAGAGCAGTAACTTTACCTAGCCTACATGCTTTGAATATTAGAATCTGTGTAAAATTCGCTTTCGCCAGTAACTGGTACTCAAGTGAACTATCGGCTGATCGTTTGATACAGTAGATAATTCCTAGTACGTAATAGCATAGTCTCTTATAGTAGACTGACCTAGTTGTTAACTGGAAAGAATCCAGTCACCAAGGAATAGTTGTACAAATCTATAAGTTATAAAAACAACCAGCACTAATTGTCCTCTAATTAAAGGGTTCCTTTTGACTCTTGACTGACTTTTGTTTGACTTTTGACTGAATTATCTTTGGTGATAATTTGCTTGTGCCTATTATCGTTAAATCTAAAAAGTCTGTTTCACTTTTCTTGTTACATTTTCCTCCTCGCTGTTGTGTTTGCAGTATAATTTAATGTGTAAGCCAATCAGAAGCCAATCGTCAATAGAAAATGGACTATTAAATTAAAAACAAACTTTGAGAAAATTATTAATTTAGAAAAAGCAAAGAACTTCTTGGCCCCTGAATTGGAACCTCAGAAATACATGGTCTAAGGCACTAAGCCTGATGGCTATTTTGTTTTAACCATTTCTCCATCCTGCAGGTGCCAGTTGAAAGATTGTATTAAACTTACTAAGCCAGCATCACTACTTAGAACACAGCAAAGAAGAGAAGTTTGGATTTACTGACTGTGCAAACAACTGCCTGACAAGTCAATATTACCAAATTTTTGAAAGAGCAAATATATTACTTCATAGGGAGTTTTTTTTTTAACCAGCAAACTCAGAAATACAAAAATGTTATGTGAAGCACTACTGTATCGCCGATCTGTTCCATTTAAAATAATCATAAATTGTTTAACACATTATGGAATATGTCAAATATCAGGAAATATAATGTTCTATTTAAGGTATATGCTGAAAGGTATATGCTGAAATTGACATCTGCAGAAAGAATAGTTTACATTTTATGCATGTTAACATTGCAAAAAAAAAAACTAGCTGGATTCAGCATGTACAGACATTCTGTAATTTCTTTATACAAAAAGATACAATGTTCCCAAACTAGATTTATTTGTTTTACTTTCATTGACTAGATTTGCAAAACCCCATCAAAAAGATTAAATCTAATCTTACCATTTAGAAAGACCCTGAATTTATCTGCTGACACTGTAAATGCTGATGTGTCTGTTGTTTCAGTGTCTGGGTTGGCAATTTGCAGTTGTAATTGGATGCTTGGTACATTGACTTCATGCAGGTTGCTGGAGCTCACCACATAATCTACTCTCCAGTCTACTCCATCCAGTCTGGAAACTGGAACAAATGAAAAGACTAGACTAATAATAAATCAGGCAAATATGTCAGTTATACACATAATCTACACAACAATCTACTCCACTCAGTCTGGAAACTGGTACACATGAAAAGAATAGACTAATAAATAAATTAGGCAAATATGTCAGTTATACACATAATATTCACAACAATCTACTCCATTCAGTCTGGAAACTGGAACAAATGAAAAGACTAGACTAATAAATAAATAAATCAGGCAAATATGTCAGTTATACACATAATCTACACAACAATCTACTCCACTCAGTCTGGAAACTGGAACAAATGAAAAGACTAGACTCATAAAAAAAATATGTCAGTATTAGACATAATCTACACTACAGCCGTCTCCATTCAGTCTGGAGACTGGAAAATAAAAAGACAAATATGAGGACAGAGCTACAAATAAATTGGACAAATATTGCTATTATACACAGAATATACTCTCTAGTCTACTCCATCTGGTCTGGAGACTGGACAGAGAAAAGGACAGTGTAATAAATAAATCAAGTAAAAAAGCCAGTTTTAGACATAATCTACACCACAATCTACTCCATTCAGTCTGGAGACTGGAAAATACAAAGACAATGACAGAGTTACCAATATACAGTAGATCAGACAAATATGCCAGTTATGTATAACTACTGTACATTATGGAGCTCATGAAAGTTTCATAATCAATCGTCTAGTCTACTCCATCCAGACTGGACGAAATGAACAAACAAGATAAAGAAAAGGGTAATAAATAAGTCTAAACAATACAGCATTTATATTATTCAGGTTACTATTATGTGTCCAACTTTAGTCATGACTGGCTGGAACAGGAAAGTTGCTGGCAAAGACTGGCAAGTGTTACAACTGCCTTTCTGTTACTTCACTTACACCAGAGGAACACTTTATTCATAAAACAAATGAAGTCAACTTTTGGATCTCTAAAGACCACTGAATATTGCACATGATAGGGGACTTTGTGTTAAAACTGTAACTTGTACAGATTTCATGACGAAAAAGGAAAACAGTAGAATAAAGCACCTCTAAAGCTCTGATCTTTAAATTTCCTTCTCACGTCATCTCGTTTGCCCTCATACGTCTTGCATAAGGCGGTGGAATGTTCTGCAGATGAATAAAAGAAACAGAGTTAGATTTCAAAACAGACTAGATCTAGACAACATCTGAACATTTTACAGCACAGCTTAGACTTATTAATGATGCTTATAAATAACCTTGTTTAGGTTTAAAGTGCATTGTAAACAAAATTAATATTTCATGATGGTACAACCCAGTGGCGGAGCTAAGGTATTGGTCAGGAGGGGCGAGAATGGTCTGTAGGGGCGCTTTCGACACTATCTAAGCGGAGCGCCACCACTGGTTGGCGCGTAGCGTACAGAAATTTTTTGAGTAAA
>JAIPMN010001554.1:0-19907 GCA_020650975.1 Apostichopus californicus | reverse complement strand
GGGGGGGCATTCGCCCCCCCCCCCCCTGACTGTATGGACGCTCAGCCACTGGTGCAACCATCTGAGGTTGCCAGATGTACATTCCCATCAAATGCACCAAATCTTAACAATCCATATTTTTCATTTCATTTCGTTTCTTTTATTTGTCTCTTCACATCATTGTACAATGAATAAGTCAAATGAATAAGAATAACAGATGTGAACAGAAGTTATCTAATAGCGCTTGTGGGCTTGGCGAGTAGAAAAACTACCTGAAAAAGAAGAAGAAAAAAAAAGAAACCAAACCAAACAAAATCAGTTCTTGGCGATAAACATAGTTTATTGTACTATAAAGCTTACACACTAATGAGGACCTAATGTTAAGCTACTGTCAATTAACTATACAGTAGTAGGACTTTATAACTCTTTTACATAATGTGTGAATAATCTTTACCATTAATATGTGGTGAGGAGGACATTCAAAGGTCATGAATCACAAACATGGCATGCTGTGGTCTTAACATTTGACCACAGTTTGATTTATACTTTTAATGTCATCTCACACACTAACATTAGTCTTAGCATAGTGCACTTGAAGGTATGGGCTTAAGTTCTGTATTATCCCCCATATGATCTATTAGAATGGCAAGACCTGCTGTCTTTGCTAACTTGTATGAAGGCTTGCACAGAATTTACAAATTACAGGAGAGTCCACATTTAACTTTTTGTGAGAAGTTATTCCAAATATACAGCACCAAATGGAGTAGACTTGTTGATTAAGCAGTTTTTCTTTTCCTTGCATTTCCCAACTCAAGTTCAAAATTCAAGGACTTTCAAGATCCCTAAAAGAGGGTTTTCTTTTTTTTCGATACGTTATACAGTCTTCCAGACTGCCTAGGAACCACATGTGAATAAGGTGTGTGTTTGGAAAAATGAACTACTAATTACCTGTCCTGCCCTTTAAAAGCAGCATTCATGTTTCCATGGAAGCCACAAAGAAAATCATAAAATTGTATTAAAGGGTTAGTGTACAGTACAAGGGCTATATCTTGAATTTGTAAATCTTACCTTTGGGCAAACCCAGTTGTTGGAGCTCATTCGATAATGACTCTCCATCAACGTTGTGTTTGACTGCACTTGATAGTATGAAAGTCAATGCGGCAATACTGGCTTTAACATCTCCAATCTCATATTTAGCATCTGAAGTTAGTTTATGGACTTTCTCGTACTAGGAAGGCAAACAAGACATGCTTTACAAGAGTAATTCAAGGTAAAAAATATTGAGAGAAACATTAAAGATAAAATTTGTTTTGCAGATGTCTACTGTAGGTACACACAACTAAATATAGTTAAACTAATAATTTAAAAAAAACATTGTTCATGAAATAGATAACACGGTGCAAAATGCATAATTATGCATATATGGTTTCCATCATATTAAAAAACATTGGAGTATGTACACTATGTTCATCTTTGAGTAGCATAATCAAGATCTGCATTAAATGATATTGGGTTTTCTAGACTTGGCCTTTGTAGAAAATGTGACAACAGCCCACTGTACAGTACCGTAGGTCCACACTTTAACGCATTCATTTCTTAAGGGAGAGAAACTTACATCAATGTTTTCTCCAAGCAGATTTTTGATGACTTGGGCACAAAGTAATTTCATCTTTACCGATGTCTGAAAGGAGAGAACAAAACCAGAACTACTTGATTACAAAGCACTTTAAAATGTTTCTTTCATGTTTACACATAATCTCTGATTTTTAAATGAAAGGTTCATAAAATTAGTAATTACACTCATATTTACTGTAGTAATTAAAAACACAGTGTAGCAGTCTAAGAGTATTCAATGTCTAAGAACATACAGTACCTGTCCATTCAAAAGTAAAGTTATCTAATTTGCATATAAAAGATTCCAGATGAACATTATCTTCATTGGCGTAAAAGTTAATTGCACCTTTTTTGAATGCCTTTTTTCAACACATGCAATATACAAATTCCCTTTAAAAGCATAATTTAGAACTGGCGACTCTCACAGAAACCAAGTATGTTATACTAGTTTGAACTGGAATTTATGAATGACATTCAACAAAGTACGTTCAATGTGTACCTATGGTAAATTGATAATGTGAAACAAAGCCACAGAGCTTAAAAATTATAACATGAAAAGCAAAATTAATTCCCACAAAGAAACTCACAATTTTTGATAGAATGCTCATTTCAGCCAACACCCAATCAGGGCAATCAAGATCTCCACAGAATCTGAATCTCTGCAAGAAATGAATATTTAGTATGTGAGTGCATAATGCAATGTGAAAAGCACAAATTAGCTTTCCTGATCTCATCAACATGTTTACTGGAACTGCCTCATATTGAGAACACTACAGTAGTTTTACGTATCCTAAAGATCTTCTTGAACACTAGCACCTCAAAATACTAAAGAGCAAAACACATTTTGAAGAGCAGAAATTTGGACATTCTCAACAGTATCCTAGGTGCAGAGGGACATAAAGTTTTCTTATTGGCAAGATAAAAAGAAATCTCAAAGAATGGCAATGAATCATGAACTTAGTACCACTACTATAGGCTACCATAACTATTTGTCACACTAGTTAAATAGTATATTTTAGTCTAAGATAACGTTAGGTAGCCTAGCCTACAGTAAGTTTTTCTTTCTAAATTCCTTACCAGTTATGTCTAGATCTCTCTTACATGTAATACGTTACCAAACACACATTACTACAGATAGGGTGGAGGCCAACAGTAGGCCATGGCACCTATAGGCCTAGCAAGCATGGGGACACAAACCTGGTTTGGCAGGACACTGTGAAATTAAGTATGTTATCAACATGCCTCAACAATTAAGGATATATACCTACTCCCATGGTCAAATGGACATATATAGATCTATGAGAAATAAAGATCAGGAAGCTCTACATGATATCCATTTGTTAAGTTGAGAAATACTCGGCCTAGTCTATCACAAGTTTGGTGGGGGCAGGGTGTAGGATGTATAGTCAGTATTGCTAATTTCGGAACACTGACAATTTCGGACACCCCTAAGAAATGCACGATTTCACCATGACAACCTACAGGAAGAGCCAAATTTCACCAAAAAGTACGAAATGACCCGTGTGCAAGTAAATACTTACATATTTGTCAATAAAATGACGGAGATCTATGAAGTCTGTTATAATTACTGAAAGAGCAACTGCGCCACCAATTTTATCACCAGCGCCACACTGTGGGACTGTGTGTCCGAAAATTAGCAATACTCTAGCAAAGAAATACCAGTTCCACAATCACAAGAATCTTCTTGGAATACAACGTGAAAACAGTTTACAGGAAAGAAAGTTTGGCCGTGTATCGTAATATAACACACTTCTCCCACCATATCAAGTATATTTTCTGGTCATTTACACCAGAAGATATAGTTTTGGGGTGTTTTAAGGCTTAGGTGTCCGGAATTGTCCATGTCCATGCTACGCAAACTTCTCAAACATGTCTTACTTTGCTACAGGCTAATTTTCCACAGACCGCACTAATATGGGTTTTGGAGCCTTCTAATGACCGTATAAAATTGCAGGAAGGCCGCTCTTTGCCCACCTACGGTAGAGTACATGTACATAACGTATCGGCTACAGCTAAGTTACAGTTACGTAGACCCATCTTACACTCTATCGTGTAACTGGTACCAGTGAATACGACCTACACACAAAAGGGCGTAATATGCCCTGTCCGATGGACGAGATATATTTCATTTATTTTACAACAATTACGAACACCTTCACAGAGAAAAGTCACACTACTACATTATTAACTTCCTCACCATTTTTCTGAAGCTAACTTAAACCAATCTTGCGATAGTAAGTCAACCTCTTGGCATTTTTGTGATACGAAATTCGATGATTCTGTGATGCACCTATTCCCAGTTTGAAGTTAGTTAGACATTCAATAAGCTGTTTACCAATGGATTCATTCAACTTTTCAGTTATCACAATGTCCTCATACGTATACATGTACCGCATGCTTGTATATAGCCTACTTCTGTGAACTTCACATTTGCAGAAACAATTTCGAAATCAAAATTACCATAAAATGTTATCACGGGCTGAGGGGCATTCCTTCCCCATTTGGCATGTGTTTCCCCACCACAGTGGAAAAATTGGACCCAAGTCTGGTCCCAGGCTCAACGTAAAGATATTTATTTTGCAAATATGAATAATTCTGACACATTAGCAAAACTAGGTCAAACATTTCTTATTGTTTCACATTTTCACTATGTTTTTACTGTGTTTGTAGAAAATCTGGAATCCTGGACCTTGAGCCTCATTTACACATCGTCATTTTGTTCCCAAATTCTTTACCCATTGACACCAGAATAGAGTCGCATATAGGACTCACTGAAATAAACGGTAGTTCGTCCTTTAGTCTATATAGGAGAAGGTCTAACTCAACAAAATCTATAGGCTGCAAATAGGCCCTACATGAAGTTGCGTGAATTTTTATATTTAATTAAGATGAACCTGATCATGCATATGGAAAGTGAGTTTGGTGATATTCACCCGGAATGACTCCCAGTTTTGCAGACTCTATACGGTGGTCCTAAATGGGACGTTGCCGGGAAATTTTAACTATGTATCTCCAAATTATCTCCGAATTGCACATTTTTCTCAAAAGATGGACTATTTTCTCGCAATATCGCCTTCTGTTTCGGAAATTCGACTTTTTATATTGAAATTTCAAATATTTTTCTCAACTTTCTTCTCTAGTATGTGTTTTTTTTTAGCCTTACGCCTATCGCAGTTTCAACTTCTTCCTCGATTTTTTTTCCTTTATAATTTCGAATTTTATCTGCAGATTACTACTGCATTCAAAATGTGAACGTTTTGTATTGGATTTCGGAATTTGAAATATTTACACACAAAAATCTATATTTTTAAGTGTTTTCTTGACTTTTTTTGATACCAACATTTGAATTAGTATAGGAACAAGTCAACATTTTATTTCAAACCTACGAGTGGTTTATCAGAAAATTTGACTACTCTAAAATTACGATCTTTAACATTGGTCGATTCAAATTACGGGTTAGGGGAGGGGGAGACTTTTCCATGTATATATTTTATAATTGAACGTCCCTTTAAGAAACGCCAACGCCCCACTTGTTTCATCTTAAGGAGGCGACTGCCCCCCCCCCCTTCCCCCAACACAACACTTTGCTTACCTTGTACTGTGTCATGATATGAATCTAATTATCCTCCCGTGTGTATAGATGTCTGTCTAAGTTTTTTATTTCATTAAAGTCACTGGCAAAATCGATGGTCGACTACAACATTGGATCCGGATGGATTAAGCTCGCATCATTTCTTGGAGCCTATAGCGTTCGCGTATATAAATACAGTACACACTATATTTGGAAGGTTCTTCAATGAAAATGTTTCCAGTTTTCATAATCTTTCGTCCGTAGTTTTGCTGCGATGAGTTTAGCTGTCTGCCAATCACCTGTGGTCTACAGAAAGCTTTGCCAACATAGGGAATCATAGGTCCGCTGCCTACCTTCTTACGCGCATAATTTATGGCATTCCAATGACTAGTCTCCAATAGGCAAACGCTAACCTTAATCCACAGTAAATGGAACAAAGCTCCCTGGAAAGTAGCAAATATGTACTTTGACTTGAAAAGGACATCTTGCTCTTGACGTACGCTCTTGGATCGCAGATTACTCTATCAATAATCGTGACAAAATTGATAACCAAGTTTTAAGTTATTTGCTTGTATATCGGAACCGCTGAAAAGATAAAACACTGGAAACTAAAACCACAAAACAACATGTGTTTTTTTTTTAAATATTGTTTTATTTTTATTTTTTTTTGAGATTTCGTCATCCCTCATTGGAAAGTAGAAAAAGCGCTTTACATTTATGCACAACATAAATTTAATGTAACACTCATAGACAAAGTGATGTCTTTCCAAAAAAAAAATTACAAACACTAAAAATGTTAACATCAATTTGAAAAACCAATAGGGTAAAACGGAGAAGGAAAACCTTGTAACCCTTTTAGAACATCAAATGTAAATTATAAAAAAAACGAAATCTAAGTTTTTGAAATTAAATTTTAAGATAAGCGCTAGCGTTATTGAGTGAACTATTTAACTCTTTTAATACTTTTCTATAAGACTTAAGAATTTAATTGGGAATTTTTGATCGAAAACTACGTAATATTTCTTGTTTAAAAACGGTATAACAACAATTTAATTCTTTTTAAAAGGCCCAGTTTGAAAGGATATTTGGTTCGCTTTCGACTGAGTTTTTTTTATTTACTTCTTTCAAAAGAGACCCGTTCTGGTTTAGAGCATGAATCTTTTTATCTTTAAAAAAGGGCGATCTGTAATGTTACTCATCGTGCCCTAAAACGTCAAGTGACTATAAAAAATTATTTATAATTAACATCTATAATTCAATAGTTGGTCTTTTCTTCCGGTTGTATACTATCGTTACATCTTTTATCATTATAAATTATGCCTTTGAACGAGTCTATTAAAAAAGTGTTTTTCCTTTCTTTCGTAAACCTAAAAATTTATCCACCTGGGACGTCTCTTCTTTGTCTAAAATTCAGCTTGTAGCAGAACAATGCTCTGCCCCTTTGTTTGTTTACTCTCTTTTTTAGTTTCAAATATTGCTTTAGTTACCTATTTAAATCTTAAAGATATGTTACCTTTCTGTTACCAATTAATAAAGAAAGAATGAATATTGACCTAAAAATGTTATCTTTTTTTTCTTTTCAAAATTTCAAACTTTTGTTCAACATCTTAATCTTATACTTATATACAGACAACATATGACTGAAACAAGACCAAGGTAATTGGTGCATAAAACATGTAAAATATTTTTTTTATTTTATTTTTTTAAATTTTCTTTGAGGAATGACGAAATTGTGCAAAACTTAAATATTCGTTGTCTCATGGTCAATTATCCGTTCCAGTTCAGTTATCCGTCTAAAATCCATCAAAAAATCGCCTTCTTATTTTTCGTTTTTTTTTTTTGGTCTTTTTTTAAATATTTTTTTTTAAGAAAACAAAATGAGGGTTGGGTCTCTTTCCTGACATGTACATGCTTATTTTTTTAGCCAGCTAAATATTAATATAAGTCAGAAAAATATAGTACCATGTGAGATACAACACAAAACTCGAAGTATCAAATGCACTCATTATTTTACCAACGCGTATATCAAAATTTCGAAGAACACTGGATGCGTCGAATAACTTTTCATCTTAAAATGAATCCTTTAAATATATTTATTAAATTTTAAAGTTAGTTAGAAAATAAATCTGGTGTTCTGAACCATAATATTGTTTAACCATTTCTTAACATAAATATGAAAATGTGTTCCCAGTCAAACAATAGATATGAAAAAGCAAATGTTAATATGATTTTGTAGATATATGGTTTGAAACCTTATTTTATATTTTTCAAATATTTTGTAAATTTATATAATATTTCCTTTTCTAAGTGTCAAGTGTTCCGGTTTCGATAATTAAATATAAGAAATACACTAGATGTACTAATACAAACCTTTCCTATATATAAAACAATTTAAACAATATATTTTGTACGAGTGTAAAATATCGAAAATACCTTTAAAATATTGAAGGGCTATAAATTGAAAGTTTTGACATTCTGGAATCGTCCAAGTCGACTTGAGGTGACGCGATGTGATAACCCATCCTATAATTATTAAATTCCCATGTGCTGTGATCAACCATACATACACTCCCAATACGACACCAGTGCTATTTCTATGACACCAATGATATCTCTGTGACACCCAATGATATCTATATGACACCAGTGATATATATATATGACACCAATGGCACCAATGATATTTCGATGTCACTGGTGTTCCGTAAATGTGACGTTGATATGATATACATATAATACTAGTGATAGCTTATGTTTCTAGTTTTTCTATGATGTAGATTTTTATGTGTAATATTAATATAATATATATATGCATTATAGTGATGATACTAGTGGCATCGATATGATACTAGTGATATATCTATGTCATACTGATATGATACTGGTGATATCTATATAATACTAGTGATCTCTGTATGTAATATAAATACGATACTATATGATATTTTATACTAGTGATAACTATATGATATGGATTTCATACTAGTATTTAGCCAGTGTGCGGTAACTACTGTAAGGCATCTGTATACTGTAATAGGTACAAATAATACAGTTCCTTGTGTTGTAAGCCGTTTGTATGTTCTACTCGCCGGTGGGTATAGAACTCGTATCATTTGTTTAGAAATCGAATGCGGTTTCACAGGCGGTAGGTTTAGACTTGCTACTCCTCATGAGCGGTTTATGCTCCTTGAGTTGACCGACGGAATGATGCCACAGCCAGCAAGATCGACAAAAGTATTTGAAGCAAATTGGATCACGGCAGAAGAATGGCCCTGTGATGCAACTACACAAACTACAGAGTGAGTCCTCTAAGTATGGATCGATCTGGACCTACAGAGCAAAACATTTTAGGAGATATTATTGAAACGAACGAAAAATATTGGTGTGAGGGACGCCGAAATATTTATAAAATGAACATATACCCCCTCCCCCTCCCCCTCTCAATTCGGTCGGCTCCTTCCCCCGCATTTTTTGCCATTGTTCTTCCACTACATACAACAATTAATGAAAGAACGAGAAGTTCAGTAACACCGCGTGGTTGGTCAATCTGTTTCACTGTGACAACGATATATGAACACACCGAGCAAGTCGTCAGAAACGCTACTACGTTGACTATGGAGTCACCGCCAAAAAAAAAGTTTTAGATGAATTTTAAACATTGTTGCCACCATAGCAGCAATTTTGAGGTAATTATATTATCCTTTCCAGAAATATGCTTTAAACCCTCAAAGAACCAACCGTTTTTATTTTGCTGTTAAGCTTCCATTTCAGTTGGAATCCATTGGTGACAAAAATCCACTTTTAACAATACAACAGAACCATCCCATTTATCGCAATAGATTTTAACATACCTTCTTCACAAATTTTGGTGTTTTTACTTCAATGAAGGCAGTGTTGACGGCTTTCATGTAGCTATGTGTGTTACTGAAAGTTACCCGGCCAGAACCTATGGAAAGTAGAAAGAAAAAAAATGGACAAAAAATGAATATCGAACATTTTTATTATATACATTAGAACTAACATTATACTATTAACGTTAAAACATTTTGTAGGAGGTTTGATATGTCATTACGCAACTCGCTATGCTACTTAACAATATTTTATGAATTATGAAAGGAAAAAAAATCCTTTTTGATCGATGCTATTTAGTCAGTGTAGCAACATGATTTTTGCTGTTGCCGTACAGTCCACGTGACCCCGCCTCTCCAATTACTGGTCCTGGTGCGTCCCGAGCTAACATACCCTAACACACATCTTATGTCATTCAGTTGCTAAACGATAAATGAAAAAGTGTAGCGTAGATCCTAGACCCATGTCATTGCATTGTAATGCGACCAAGAGCAAGAATAAAATAGGTATTGATGTGGAAGTGAGTCAGATGAAATGCTGTTCTAAATATTATATTGGTTATAGGTTATTTACAGGAGATTGGAGTGCATACAGATATGTTTATTGGAGGACAGGTAAGTGAGGAATGAAATAGATATGTCGGTTTTCAGTAATTCTCCAAGATAGCACAGAGTCAAATTATTCCCAGACATGTGGGCCTAATTATCTTATTCAAGTTTCAATATCTCGACATGAAATATCTTTTTTCATTTTGGTCGTGAGGGACCGTTATAGTTTTGTTATATTTGTTATTTTGTCATATTTGGGGTGCTATACTATAATAATGGCCTTTTCGTACTGCATATCGCAAGGCAGGAACAAAATGAAACAAGGCAAATATTTCTCGACTTGACAATGTTAATTATAATATAATGAAACATCACAATGTTACAATGTTACAATGTTCAACATTGACAATGTTAATTATAATATGATAAAACATTACACAGACAGATTAAAACAAAATAATAATAATGAACAAACTCACCAATCGGATATTTGTGTTTGTCTGTATCGATTCCAGCGTAGACCACGCCCCCAAATAAATCGTTCATGACTAAAGCTAAGAACTCGGCATTCATCATACCGTGGAGTGCGCCAACGAAGACGGTTTTGTCGGGATCAAGTCGGTGTGAGTTACACTGTACAAAGTTGCTGTCTGAGATCACCCAGGGTATAACCTGGACCTATTTGAAACAAAGAAATGACTCTCTAAGAACAGCCAAACTACATATTTGGTTACATTATCATAGTAATTTTATTGTTTCCATTATCAGAAATAGTGAAGATTAAACCAATATTTTTCAGATAAAAACCTGAAATATATCAAGATATACATTTTGGCTAGCCACATGACATCTGATGTTGGACGACCGTTTACAGTGACAAATTTGTTTATTAAATTATTGCACGATAATGCATTATTTTCCCCAAAAAGTTAATACCTCTTTGCTTCTCATTCTTCTGCTGGAAATTTTGAAGTAGAATTCTCCACCACCGCTAAAGTCATGAGTGCAAGATTGCAACATTGCTCGGACGGCCTTCTCGGATTCAAAGAGTACATACACGTACCCTGTTGATACACACAAAAAAAAACAATTTTGATGTGAAAGAGTCCACCAAGAATGCAAGCCCAACCGTGAAACAACAAAGGTAATAAAAATCATGTTATAAACACGCGTGTATAGACTTCTGATTGGTAAATTCGGAAGAAGGAGAATGGTGATCTTATAGGGGAAATAGAGGGCGCAGTGCAAGAATGCTACCAGATCTTAGGCTAGGGTATAATGGAAGCGATGAGGAGTGACGTTAATTCATATTTTGCGTTTAAAATAAATTAGATTTGCCATAATAGGTAACATTACTACCTGCTGTGACGTCAGCAATTGATTCAAACTTTCCATGAAAGACAATCTGAAAAGTTAGATATTTTAAGAGACATTTCGGTGGCTGATTATATGACACACTATTTGTTGAAAAGCCCCATTTCTATATCTTGTTATTCACTCATCAAAACAGGAAAATATTGGTTAAATGATATTGTTTCCCTCTGTAAATGAAATAAATAAAAAAACAAAAAACAATTGTCAGCCTTGTTGCTGTGATGACATGCACTTTGCTGTTGCAAGATGTATTCACAAAATACCACCAACTTTGAAAATGCTGTCATTCAAAAATGCTGTAAGGATGTGGCTGTGACCTCAAGCTGCAGAAAGTATATCTATCATTTTTATGAAGCAATCAATTTCATTCACCGACAAATGACATGCCTATACCTTTTCCTTTAGGAGGGTATCTGGGATGTTTAAGATCTTTTCCTGGCCATTCCACTTTAATATTTCCAAACATCTTGAAGCTGGTATGAAGCTCAACTGAAAACGAGGAGAAGAAAAACCAAAACTATGATAATCGTAAAGCAAATGATATAGTTTTATAAGTATTAGTATTTTAAGTATCTGCCACCATGGCGCAACCATGGCACAATTATGGCGTAACCAGGGCGCAACCATGCATGTATGGAAAATGACAAAGAAAGTATGGCGAGAACGGTATTCGAACCAGTGACCTCTGGATTAAAAATCCAGCACCCTACCAACTGATCAACTGACCAACTGAGCGATCAGAACTTAGTTCGGGGTGATCCTTATATAGCCACTTTGTTTTTCTGGGGGCGCTAGTCAAACGCCACGGTACTTTGCATACCATGTAAGCATTGATCATGCTCTAGTTTCATTTGATACAACCAAGAAATCAGCAGGGGCCACCAACTAGGGCCTGGACAGCTCGCTTGATATTTCCTTTGCCCTTTTTTAATTGTCTAATTTTCCCTGTCAGTTGTCCGTTCGTTAGTCATGTTGTGTAAACAATAATTACCAAGTGTACATTAAATGGACATGTAATATGTGTGAACGGTACAACCTAAACAGTCGGAAATTCTTCAATATTGTTTCAAAAGTTGCAAAATATAGCACTATTTGCATATAAGCAACCTCCATTTTACCAAATTCTAATAGGGGAAGTCCACCCCTGCCCTTTACTCCTCTCCTGGACGACATGATATCAAGGCCCCCCTCCCACCCCCACAAACCCAACCCCACCACCTCCCCACAAAAAGCCCCACAAGCAGACAGTAAATTTTGTAAAATTTTCGTGCACAGCATACCACAAGATAAATTGGCAATATCATAATCTACAGCTTTAGTTGTGCTACTTTCATTCTGTTTGTGAAACGCATGATAATGTGGGATGTGTTAGGTAGTTAGCCTATGTTTAGGTGATGTATGTGTTATTCACATTCTGTGATTCTCAGTCATATGAAAACTAAGTGTGACTCGCAGTCTGGGATATCTAATGATATAGAAACTAGATGACACAGGCCTATGTGTTACACACGGTGTGTGGATATTCCATGGTGCGATATAACGTATGTGTAATTTACATACTATGATGTGTTACTTACATTCTGTGATATCCCATGGAACGCCACCAAGAAATACCTTGCAAGAGTAAGTAGGATTGCAATGTTTCTTGGCCGGTAACTGTCCACTCCAGGTACATGAAGGCTCAACCATGGCTGTAATCCAATATGCAAAAAGAAGTAAAAAAAAAAAAACTATTCCTTAAATATCTTGTATTAATCATTAAACTGTCTGTTAAAGTAATAGTGAATACTGATCATTTATTTTTGAATCTATCGCGATCAAACTACATTCTTGTGCACCCAAGGACTGACAGTAATCGAAATATGAGATGAACCAAAATGAGTGAAGATACAAAAGTTATACCAGCTGCCTGTCTATTCAAACTGGCCATTTGTTCCATGCCATACGCATCAGGGTCAACCGCGACTGGAGCCCCTCCAAGGAGATTTGTAAGGCCTAACAACCGTCTCTCCTCAAGCATCTTCGATGCTAATGCTTCCAGTTCACTGTTGTTTTCTAAGAGTAATTGGACCTCAGCTGCTGTTACACCGGAAGTGTTATGATTAGCCGGAAGTGGGGTGTATTTAGTTGTTGGTTTACCAATGGTATTCCCCATCGTAAAGTTGGCCTAGATCGATAAATAGAGAAAAAATGAAGTAATGGTATTGGTTTACTTTTGGTTTAAAAACACGAAGAACATATATCGTTCGGTCACGACAGCTGTGCGAGGAGAACGGGTGGGAGAACGGGTGGGAGACCGGGTGGGAGATGGGTGGGAGATTGATAAAAGGGTTGGGAACAGGAAAAACCTTCACGTGATAGAGTGAAGAGATAAATCGAGCCATATGTCTTCAGTTACCTCAAACACTTTGCTTAAGCTTACAGGTATAAACTCCGTGTCTTTTCATTTCAAGCACTTTCAAGTAATGGTACAGTCTGTCTTCATCTATCATTTCAAACTTATCGATTTTTTACCGGAGTTGTAAACTTAGTCACTAAATATTCAACTACCTGGTTATATCTTATAAAAATGCTTTAACATAAAATGAATTCTTTTATTGTAAATAAAACTTATTGACAAAGATTCCTCTAAAACCACAAGATTCTTTGTAGATGGAAATACAGACGAATCAGAAGGCTCAGATCTTTAGAATGGTATCTGATTCCGAAGAAAGAGGATGGTGACATCGACCGGGCAGTGCGACAGTGGTGGGCGGGGGGGGGGGTTGGGTGAAGTGCTAAAATGTTACCAAGTTGAGATAGTTTGGAGTGCAATTATTGGGGAGAGACATGTAAGAGAGGAGTAATGTTAATAAAACTTACCAGTTGATCAGTTAATGCATCTACACGATCGTTATTCGATTCGGTGGATCCGATTCCGCTCGACTCCGACAGACTTGGGCTTGGCCCACGGGTTAGCCCCAGAGGTGACGGGGTGGTGGAACGAGGTATATCGGTCGGTGAAAACACGTGACCCCAGAGGCTGGAAGTCTCAGAAGGTGTACTGTGAGAACTACTACTTCTATCACTCATCGGGGTGGTGAAGGCATCTTTTGTTGTATATGGCGTCGAGGAGGGCGTAAATGGCGTCGAGGGAGTGGGAGGAGGTGCTTTGTAGCCACACATAGTGCCATTAAGATAACGTTCAATGTTATGTAAAGTAACAGCATCCTATTGAATAAAAAATAAATAGAAAGGTCGTGATTTATTTTCTGATATACTGTTATCGTTATTTTATGAACGAGTTCTTCCATTTATTTGACAATAGCGTTATGTAATCTTTAATGTTGCTTAGTAACCGATCTAACGACGCCAAGATACAATATGATCAGCCATTTTTTACCGAAATAATACACACTTTTTTTTAACATATCTCAAAGCGGTAAGTGGCAACTATTCAGGTCCACGCCTATATATCCCCTCAGTTATTAAACAAACCTCATGAATATGCGGTAGCCTATATATCCCCTCATGCCTATATATCCCTATATATCCCCTCATGCCTATATATCCCCTCATGCCTATATATCCCTATATATCCCCTCAGTTATTAAACAAACCCCATGAATATGTGGTATCGCTTTTTGTTTATCCAGTTTTGTGCGTCTGTTTATGCGCATTTGCGGTGGCATATAATCATGATTGCATGTAATCAATGTATGTAAATAACTCAACATCAACGTCTAGGTCGTCTCTGAGAGTGGAAATACGTTTGAATGACCACACCCACACATGTTGGAACTAACCTTTGGATTTGTGCAGACCGGATAGGCAGTCCAAGGGGATGCAGAGAGGGGCGAGAGAGGGCTGGGTTGTAAAGGAGGTTGCATGCTTGTTGTCATCTGGGCCAGTTGCGACTCCAGGCTCAGAGTTGGTGATGAAAGTTCTTTCTTAATCGGAGTTTTGAGAATGCTTTGGAGGGCGGCGGTGGCAGCTGCTAAAGAATAACCGAAGAATAAAAAATAATATGAAGTGTTTCCAAAAACTACATAATGGCTGTCATTAAATGATGACTGTTACTTTAGTAACACACGAAGATATACGTTTGAAGCCTTCTTGAGCCCGTTTCACATTGGAGGGTATTGAATATATACATCTATATATACATCTATATATACATCTATATCTCTACATATACTTATACATATTCATATACATATATATATCCAAATTTAAATACAAAAGGTAAATAGATTACAACTTCGGTATTACCAATATTTTGCTTCGTACGCTTTCCTCTTGCTTATCAAAAATATCGCGATTGAGAAACCCAAATTAAATTCAGTGATGATCGTACGGAGACGGTGACCATAATGAACAAGAGGTAGGGGCGTCAGAAAGGGCTTATAACACAAAGAAAATGTACACCCAGCCTATACCTTTTTAGCTTATACGTACCTGAAATGTCAACGTGGCAGTGTTTTGGGACCTCAAAATAAAAGTGGGCTGAACTTACCTTCTGAATTATAATCGTAATTTCTGGCAGTCTGAAACCCTGGCATCCCTCCGTACGGCTGAATACCGAAACAGCCAATGTCCGGTACGTATCCCGTCACGTGTCCTGGCGTATCTCTTGCCCTGGCGTTTGATTGTTCAATGGAATTATCCAACAAAGCGTTTAGGTGTTGTTGTATTAACTCCACATTGTTAGACTTCTGAAATCCCGGTGGTGGGGGAGTCGTGCTCGTTGGTGTATGGTGGTTACTTACTCCCTCCGGAGATAACTCGAAACGAACTCTTTTCTCTCCCGAGCTTTGCAGGTTGTTCAAGAACGATGATGAGGTGTTGTCGCTGGCATATTTACCCTGTGTTTACAGAATGGTGATAAAATGGTTATAGGCCAATATCTAACTATATCTAACACGATACGTTAGCTCAAACTGATGCAGGTTATATATCGTGTCATTCCATGTTGCTAAAAATACCTACATAATTAAACAAACTTAGAAACAAAAATGAGAGGAATTTCTTATGACTGGATGATTCGTTGATAAGTCAACTTTTTAACAGTAATTTTTGTTAAAAGTTTTTCAACAGTAATGCTTCGAACCCAAAAAACAAACTATTTTATTTACAAAGAATGCAACCAATTCCAAAATATAATATATAATATTTCCGTCTTTTGCTCCGATAAATCCTTATAGTTGCAATTACCGTATTTTTTCTTCAGATCGTAACTTTTACGATGTTCAGGTTTTCTCGAGTATCTTTCCAGACACAATTGTTTGTTGTTCTACCGATCGAGCAAACACGTATTCTACACATTTCAATTATCTGTGTACTGCAGTGTTTATGTCTCTGTGTGTGTAATTGCAACACGTCAAAAATGTTACCAGTATGAACGGATTAATTTACAAACTGGTATAGTTTTAAAGCACCACCGGGTCAACAATGCTATGAACAAACTTCATCTATTTCACACGGGTCTAAGATAATCATATATTAGGTTGTGTTTAGGATGAATCAAAGTATTTTTATAACATTCAGAAAAGCTCACTTTGAAATCAAAAAATCACAACGAAGCATTTGAAAACTTCTCAAACATATTTGCTGTATTCAGATTAATATATTCCAGTAAAGCGTGATGTAATGGTTATAGACTCAGTGTCGAGGTTCTCTGTATAGGCCCCAAATTATAGCGCGCTATAATTGCTAGACGTTTTCAAAAAGTACTTTGTCCTGGAGGTCTTTACTCTTTCAGTTGTGCCCACACATTATAAATAAACATGCAAGATGACTGAATGTCCCAATGAGGTAAATTTTCTTCCAAGGTGGTAATAAAAACAGTTTAGAAATTTCGACCAATGGTGACCATATTTTAATTTCTGACATATTTGGGGCCAATACAGCATACCTTTAATGGGAATAGGGGTTGACAGTGGATCAATTAGTTGTCTTTGAATTTCGTGCAAATGCAGGCTCTTATCCTGGATGACATTTATCTAAAAAGGTTTAGCTTAGTCCAGTAAAAAGAGTTGCACACGCATTCTTTTCCATACCTATATTTTTTATTGTGGGGCGTTTCCAACACTGTGCCGCTTTAATAGTTATAATACTTTGTAGCTCACTGATTAAATAAGACAGTCATACAAAACGTACGTCGTATCGAGTTACGCCGCTCTTGTTGGTGCGTGGTTAAATGTTTAGTGCAGTCTTACAAACAATTCATTTATCATATGACGTGTCATTGGGTTTGCAAAACGGCTGCAAGGAGTCTACGTTCATAGCCACAAAACATGACCCAAGGTTCACCAAAGACGACAAGAAGGGGAGAGAGAGGGAAGAATAGAATCAGTAACATATATATACGTGGAAGGTATTAATGTACATTGTGCTCAACATACGTTCATATTGCGACGAGTTTTCCGGCAACTAGGAGGAGGGTTGGAGAGGTTTAAAGGTATAGCTAGGTCGGGTTGCTTATTACTTTCTGAATGTTTACAGCTCTATGTTAAACATAACAGCCGAATGTTAAAACATTTTAGTATTTAGGGACTGCGCATGATCCAAATTTTTACGTGCCAAGACTGAGTTGCTGAAAAATAAAAGAAATTAAATGAATTTATACTGAGTACCTTTCCTGTGTACTCTTCTCTTTCATATATTTATCACAGTTTATGGAAGGAATGATAAACTATAGTCAAATGTTTCAAGGAAGAAAGATGGCTTGAGGCCGAGGGTAAGTTTGTATCTGAGTAATCGTAAGAATTTCTAACATATATGGTGGTGCTACTGACGACAATGGGGGCGACAATGCCATGCATTGTTTAGCCTATACTTTAGGAAGCCAAGGTTAGCTACGATATGTACTGTAAACCGTCCAAATTGACGTTCATGTATTAATTAAACTAGTAGATAATTTGTTATCATGTAGTTGGAGTAAGTTTGTGAGTTATACGTCTTTGAAGCATCATCTAAAAACGTTCTACAGCCTTACTGCAAAGTGGAAGTATACAGTGCGATTGATTGCAACACAGCACAATTGTCAAGTTTATTCACTCAATATACGGAAGTAACAATGTAGTAGAACGCCATCTATTGGAAGCGCGGGATTTTTGCATATATTCAGAATCATTCAAAACAACTATAAACTTACCATAAGGAGTTCCATCCTGTATTCTCGATAGTTCCTTTCTCAATTTGGAGAGCGTTACTCTACAAGAATCTTTAAAATGATTGCTTCTTCACAACACGTAACGTTTCCAAACCTTTGTGATTGTGGTACACCGACAATTAATGTCTACGCGGTGTTCAGAGCCTCGTGTTAGGCTATGGGATTGCATAGGTCATATGTGTGGATAGGATAGGAGCCTACATGCGTCTGCTTCAAGCAATGCTGTTTGACAAGTCTGTGTGATTGGCGCGAACAGAATATGTTATATACCTCTACTTATAATCATTAGCATCTAATTAACATAACATTCAAACTGGGGTTTATTCAACACAAGTTAATCAGGGGAAATCCGGTTAAAATGGATAAGAAGACTTGGGCAAGTCTACAGAATTGTACGCATGCATTGTTTTGATTTGTCTGCATGCCTGTAAAGAAGAGCGGGAAATTCCTTGTTCTTTGAATTCAATGAAATGGCAAGTGCGTACGTTGATTGGTCCTTTGTACCAAGCAAAACTCCGGTCCATGTTGCATCTCTTTGTACATCTGATGCAGGTGCGTCAATCCGAATTGAAAAGTGGGGGGGGGGGGGAGGGGGACATAAATGACTGAACAAGGATAAATCTGAAGGAGTCCTTAAGCGCCTTGTCGCACAACCTTTATCGTTTATTATGTATCGTTTAATTGTTACATAAGGGTGCTTTGATGTGCGTTTATACCAGGGCTCTTTTTAAAATAAAGTTATAGTAGGTGGGCTATTTCTCAAAAGGGACCATCATGACACTATCTAAGCGGAGCACCACCATCGGTTGACGCGTGGCGTAGCAAGAAAATACTGGGGGGGGGGGGGTGAAATGAGTGTGTGGGCCTCGTAGTGGACTGTGCCTCGATATTTTTAGTTAAAACATTGGGGCACTGATATAGGGGATAATAACGAAACTGATAGGACCTACATAAGACACATATAGACGTGATAGATATATTTATTAACCGTTGTTTCACTTTAGACTGCTACACTGTTAATGCAGGTTAAATCTTATGAGCTCTCTACGTTTATTGTTATTCTAACAAAACTACGAAACTCATGAAAACCAAACCGCGATCACAACTAATCACAACTAAATATATTGTGAACACATGTGCATAACTACTACACTAAAACTTGAGGTATAACGAGTAACATGGATATAACAACAACATGACTAGCACCCAGGCTTAGCACCATATATGTAATTATCTCAAATACACTTAAAACTATCATGAGTGGCATTGCTAACCAAACTAAATGCGCAATATCATTTACATTTAATAGTATTTTGCTTGTGCGTGATAATACAACATGCCGTTATAAAATAAACAATATATTGGAAAGGAGATTAGCGAATGGTGCGGGCTTTCATTATCTGCTGGCTTAGCAGATAGCTATATCTCTATGACCCCCCCCCCCTTCCTACCTATACCGGATGGGCTATATCTTTATGACCTCACCTTCCTCCCTTTACCGGATAGGCTATCTCTCTATGACCCCCCTCCCCCTATATCGGATAAGCTATATCTATATGACCCCCTCCTCCCTATACCAAATAGGCCCTATCTCTATGACCCCCCTCCTCCCTATATCGTATAGGCTATATCTCTATGACCCACCCCCTCCTCCCTATAACGGATAGGCTATATCTCTGTGACCCCAACCTCCTCCTCCCTTTCCCACACTTCTTGAAACTGTTGGGCTAATCACATATTCAACCTACAAATATAAGAATAAGAACCCGTTTTGGCTCAATTCCGACGAAAATTAGTT
>JAIPMN010001553.1:61235-85023 GCA_020650975.1 Apostichopus californicus | reverse complement strand
CTTCTCCCACCATATCAAGTATATTTTCAGGTGATTTATACCAGAAGATATAGTTTTGGGGTGATTTAAGGCTTAGGTGTCCGAAATTCGAAGTGTCCATGCTACTTCAAGTTGACAAGGGGTTTACTTGTAATACAATCCATAATTTCCATTATGCATTATACCAATTTTTCATTTAATCCAAATAAATTTCCTTCTTTTCTTTGAAAGCATAGAAAAATTGCTATTTCTTAATGTACTATTGATGTATACTTTATTTATTTGCACTTGAGGAGGACTTCCAATAAAATGTCCATCCTTTTATTTGAAGGCAAAGAAAATTAGCTATTAATTTATTACTCATGTATATTTTATCTACTTGCACTTTAGGAGAACTTCCAAAGAAGAAAAAATCTGAGATGGGAAGGGATGCCAAGAGTACAGCAGAGGAGCAAGGTCAGTATTAAAAAAAAAAGTTTTTCATACCTTCATGATTAACCTCCTTGATAGCAGTATCATCTCAAACTGTACATATATGTAGGCTTTTTCAGTTCCATCACAGCTTTACATCTTCTCATTTCATTTGATAGCCCCTTCCAATTCCTTCACAGCATCATTATCACTAGCAATTTAGCGACTTGGTGGTAACATCGATCATTCCTAGATGAGCTTTATACCATAGATAAAAGAATCAGGGCAAAGTTTTAATGATAGCTCTGTCATCTTAGACCATCAGATTTCTGTTTGGAAAACCAAAATCAAATGTGGAGTTTGTCCAGCTGATGACATGTTGCTTACTTCAAATTCACAATGCATTGTAACCGAATGCCCCCAAATAGTTAAAATAATTAATTGGTATCACCCCCAAAACTGGCATTCTACACACCAATCTACACATCTCTCCTACAGTGTACATGTTGGTTATTGTTATTTTGCCACATGACAACCAAACTTGCTGTTTAGACAACCAAAATGTAAGGACTGGTTGTCCGAGGGACAACTGAAATCCTTAAAATGTTACCCTGAAGAATCTGGCTTTGGTTGAAGAATCTGGAGTTGAGGGTATCCCTGGTCCAAGGCAAGTCACAATCTTAGGCAACCTGATTCTGAGTCTGTACCTGAACTACAGCTAGCACTGTTTAAATAACAAAAAAGTACCAATAGTACATAGAAAATTGTAAATGTGGTGATAGTTTGAGAGCAAGATTATTGTTGATGAGGATTATTTTACTTGCATTTCTAATTCTTTCTTTAGGGGAGGCTATGAGCAAGAAAAGTCCTGAGATTGGAAAGGACAAGAAGAAAAGCCCTGGCAAACAAGGTAATTTAGAGTAATTAATACTGTCATGCTTCCTCTAGAAACCTTCGTAATAAGAAGAAATAAGAAGGGTATAAATCTACATTAATTAGTTACATGGTCATGTTACTTGTTGTAGATTCACATTTACTTGCTAATAGTTAAACTTCATTGTTGTATTTTCAACTTTTGAAAGTTTTGTAAGTTTACCAAAACTCTTAACTACCTGCCAAATTCTACAAGCACTACATTAGCAGATAATAAGTGCTATCTTTAATGTTTTCCCCATAAGATTTATTACTGTTAACCATAAAGTTCTCTCCTACAGGAAGTTAGCATTTTGAAAAACGTTACATGACCTCCAAGACAATAGATATTGAAATGTCACACATAGGTATACATTTAATGTAAAATAACATCTGTATATCAACATATTCTTTGCGGTGTGTGTTTTGTATTTTGTGGGGTGGCGAGGGGATGGTGGAGGGGAAGGGGAATAAAATTTTAAATGTGATGACAGTTTGAGAGCAAGATTGTTTTTGATGAGGATTAGGGGAAGGGAGAGAATGAGGTGGGGGATGCTTCTTTAATGTCCTCATACTGCCATAAATAATACTTATCTATGGTTTACATTTCAAAATTATTTCAGTGATATTTTTAAACTTTGCATTGTCCTCTTCTTTCCTTTTTTACAAAGATGTACAGTTACTGCTCAATAAGGTTATAAATAGAAACTTTAAATAAGACTCCGGTCTAAAACGGTACTCCTAACCCAATACATGTCCCAAAGCCCCTACCTTAATTGTCTTTGATAACCCATATAGATATTTTCCCCTGTGGCAAGCACGTAGCTCTGAGAATACTAGTAAACTCCAGCAAACTCCATTGCAGCGTGCTGACGGGACACAATGTTATCATAACTTAATTCCCTTCTCGTATTTATGATGGATGTCTTGATTGTCGGAACGGATTTATGATAAGAAGAAGGCATGGCTTGAATGTCGCATGCCCTCACGCTGGTGTTAATGGTCAGGCGTGTACTCCAGGCAGAGGTGTATAGTAGTGTATTAGCAGCCTGTAGTTGTAGTATTCTGCATTCCATCTCGGAGATAGTGTGACACTCAGAATGGAAGGTATTTGTAAGACAGTGTCGATGAAACAAGTCTTGTAAGACAAACGCTTCATTTCTACAGAGGAATCGTAAGCTTTGCATTCAATCATCCACTCCTTCCCTGCATCTGGATTTCTATTGGTATGGGATTTTATTGGATTAAGATACATCACAGCATTTCATGCTTGCGATTACATATTTCGCGGGTGGTGTAATTTTACCAAATTTTTTTCAACTTATCAGTGTTCTTTATGGATTTTAACAGAGGATTCAGATATTAAGTTACCAGTAATTTGACTCTGTAGCTGACTTTTTGGGGTTTCGTTAGTTCCTGAGAAATATCAGAGAAGGATTGGTTTGCCTCTTTCTCCTCATTGTTGAAAAGTGAAACAGGTTTGGGATCGTGATCCACTGCCTGTGGATCATGGAAGGATGATATCATTTCTACTTGTTCATTTTCTAGGTTTACAAAATCCTTGGTAGATTAAATCTTTGCTGAAATTATCTAATATTTCATTTCTAACATATCAAGCAAATAGTAAAGCTTTTCTTTGTGTGTCTTTTCAAATAGCCAGCTCATGTTTTCCAAAATTACAAAAAACCATATGAAATGAAAAATATTTAATGCCCCAATCACCTGATATCTATGAGCTACGTGATTACCAGTAGAAGAAACAGTAAACTTGATAACAATTTTGAATTAGAAGGGTCTTTTCTCAGAATATTTCATTTACGCTTCATCTGCCCTCAGTTTTATGCTTGGAATCGTAACTATTAAGTCTTACATGAACATCCAGTATAATTTGTTTTTGGTCAAAATGTGAACATCCTGTCTTGTTAGTGCTTTAATTTGTGAGCTATTTCATATCACCTCACAATTAAACTCTATAAATTTTAAACTCATAGTTTGATGGCACAAAGGATAATTCTTTTTTTTATCAAGTACATGGTATATTTTAGAGGCATTTTATGTATTCCTTAAAATAACTTTACTTATAAATAATTGTTTATCAAGAAGATCCCAAATCTTTATTAAGGCATCACACTAAATTATGACAAGCCTTAATCAGGTGACATTCCACTGTATAAAAAGGGTATTGACATTGAGTTCACTGCATCAGCATGGCATTTTGGATATGTTACATGTAGAATGTATTAGCATTGTAACCATTCCACACTGGTTATACTACACTTTCCATGTATTTTTAACATTACTTGATATTATTTACGCTTTAATATTTTTCTTCAAAAATTTCTTTCCTGTCTGTTAGACAATAATTTATATTCTTTTAGAGCTTTTTTGATGTCCAATAAGAGATTTACCTGTTGGATCATGTTGAAAAGTTTGAGTTGGTAATGTGAAGAACTGAAAAACTTTCTGGGGCCTTTGATATGGTTGAAATCCTCAAATACCACATGATAAGGTATCATGTATATTGTCATATTAACTATGAGTCCAAGTGGAATAGTTTCTTTATAAAATTGTCATGACCAACAATGCTAGGTCATTTCATTTGGACTTGCAATATCACTGAGATATCAACATCAATATACATCATGGTGTTAACTTCTAAAGTATTATAAAAATTTATTGTCACATGTAGCATATGAGGTAAATATTTGATCTGTTCCTTGTGGTTTCATGGGTCCATGTGGAACACCTGTAGATGATTTCATTTTTGGCAAACATACAGTATCTGGGCTTATGAATAGGACTTGTAGCTTAAGTACATACCACCATCAGTGTATAATCTTTACTGCAAATTTGATTTTGGTGTGGGACACATTAGATTCATATTTCATTGATCGTTTGAGATTTGTTGGTCCCCTTGTGGATCTCTTTGATTTTTATTACTAAAGAAATGTCCAAACGTTCGTTGGCGTTTGATTGAAACTTGTGACAGTGATTTGGAGCTTAATATCCTGCAAATACCACTACTGGTGTGCTTTATGATTAAATGTGAGTCAACTGTTGTATTTTATTCTACATGAGAAACCTCTTCTGTCCATCTGTTCATATAATCATATACATGTGGCATACTTTATAAAGATTTAATCAAACATTCCAAGACTTTTGACAGGTACGTACTTCGTAGGGTTATTTTTAACCTGAACATACCAAGGCTTAAGTATATATGATGTAAGCCTTCTATTAATATATCTTCACTGTGTGATGTGTGTTTACAGGATAATGAGAACGGTGTTTGATAAATTCATTTAATCTAATCTTTTTTTAAATTGATATGCAAAATGCTAGCACTAAAATTTTCTTAAAAATAACCATTTCAGATCAGTGTTGGACATATAATAGGCTAGTCTCATTGAACATTGTCTATATGGCTTAACAGTTTGGCACTAGGTTCCCTGACATTGCAAGAAACATTTGTTTATTTCAAAAAAGTTATTTTTCAATAATACAAAACTTAGAGGAGCTGTTACAAAAAACAATTATGCCATGACAATTGGGAAATGGAAAGACAAATTCTGAAAAACTCAAATTCTACATCTTTGTAAGGTTAATACAAACTTGTGGATTAGACTAATATGAGAGTGGGTTTGATATGAATGCCAGTAATTTTAACCTGAGGGAATTGACTACTAGGAAAATGAAACAGCAGGAAAAGTTGAGGCAGTGTGTGCATATTAACTGAAAGCAGCTGTGTTGAAAGAATTGTGTTGTGTGGAAGTTTGGTCAGGCAGAAGCACCAAATCTGAAGCTTAAACAATTGAATTTCCAGTATTTCACATATTTTTTCCATTTTCAATAGTTAATTCTGGAAAAATTGTTGTGACTTATTTTACCTCTGACATGGATAAAAATTCAGAAGTTTAGATTTTAAATTTATCTAGGAATGATCAAGCCATACTCAATGCATGATTTAACTTATAAATAATATAAGCACCAGGCCTAGGACCTGTTTCAACAATGGTGTCCAAACTTAGTCATATGTTTGAGATGGTAAGACCAGCAAATTGAATCCTGTTGTATGGTATAAATACTAAATGCAATACTCTGGTCCTGCTCAAATCTCTTGCTATACTTATGTGAGCACTATACAGTTTATCTTCCACGCATATCCAAGAAAGACTGAACATCAGTGCATTGTATGCCCATATGACCATCCACTTTGGATGGCTATATGATGTGTATATCTTATCATTAAAAAAAAAATCTTTTTTATTTTATCGTATTTTAGACAACAAGTTATACAATTTTAAGTAATCTTAAAGAAAACTTAAGGCTTGTAATTGAAAAATAATAAGATGTTGCATTAAATTTGGGGGACCCTCTTTTTCTTCTTCTTCTTCTTCTTCTTCTTCTTCTTCATTTGATGAATGGGTTAAATGTTCAAAAAATATATTCAGAAAATATTCAACAACCAGGTGTAGTGAGGTATCATATGAACCTTGATGTTGCTAGGTTACATCTCCAATTCTTTAGTTGATTTTCTTTACCAAGAGGTTGTGGCATCATATTTTGAAGGTGTGTTTGTGGCATAGCTGGCCACCCATGGTCCAAATGTATTCATAACCTAATATATTTTCCAATAAACTAATATATTTTTCAATACGTATCCATCAGAAAGCTCTGCTTTAGACATTTAAAAACTGAACCAAGATTGCAGTCGCAGCGGTACTATTTGTTTATGACCCGCCATAGATTTACTACACCCATTTGTCCATCACATGCCACGATGTCACATGTTTATTTTTTGAAGAATCAATGTAAGATGGAGTTACAAAAGGAGAATGAGGGACCTAGTGGTGATAAATTTGTTACTTACTGTTTTTGGCAGATTATGTTGAGATACTGGTCATGAAATGGATGGAAATGATTTATTGGTTTGTTTATTCAGCTTTGTGGAATGCTAAAGATGTTAACAGTCATGGCTATATTTGCCTAGCTATGTATTGCTAATATGTCTCCAAACATGTACACTGAGCATAGGTTATGTACTATGTATTAGCACATTAAAACTTAGAATGTGGCATAACTAATCTGTACAACAAAATATTCAGGATATAAGTTTTAGCCCAAGCATTGAAAAAGTTTTAAATTATGTTTCTCTTAAAGTTTGCATAGTCTTTGAGGTGACTCAAATTCTTGCAGCTGATAATGTTTTTCTTTGGGAAGGGGGGGGGGGGGAGGGGGTAGCAATGGGAGGCAGTGAAATATATATTTTATGGCCTATATGTGACCACTTTTTGCTTTTTAGCATATTTTGAAATTAGTGTATCTCCACCTCCACAAGGTTATTAGCCATACCCAATGCATCATGTATAGTCATACTGTAGTCTCCTCTTGGCCCTGTACCCTTTTCCAAAAAAATGTAGCATAATTTAGTAAATATCTAGAATGAAAAACTTGTGATCTCAGCAAACTTGGGCAAAGTTGTACAATTTTAATATGTGGCAGTTACTGTGTATCGCTATTTTACAGTGAAATGTATGGAACTACTTCACTTTTTATGATGCATTTTACAAAATAAGGAAAAGAGTATACCATCTGATAAAGGTAAAGATTTTACCTTACCAACATCAAACTTTCCTAATTTATGATTGTGAGCAACACTGGTCATTTTAAGTTGTTACATTCACTGATATTTCAAGTTGTTCTTTTTTAATGTAAACAGGTCCACCCTGTAAAGCCCCTCCAGTTCCCAAGCTTGACCCCAAATCTAGGACTTTATCCTGGGAAGTGGAATCCAAGAATACCGACACAAAACTGAGATACATCATCGAAGCACGGAAAAAAGGATCAGAAGCTAAAGAATGGAAACTGCTCGCTAAAGACCTAAAGGAACCAAAATATTCCATCAACCACTTGGATCCGAAGACAGAGTACGTTTTCAGAGTCAGAACTGAAAGTGACAGCGGAATTAGTGAGCCCAGTGAAGAGATAGATATGAGTGCAGCAAAGAGTGAAGATGGTAAGTCAAACTGAAGTAAGTTTTGGGTGGGGAGAGGGCGGGGAGGGGGAGGGGAGTTGGTGGGATGGAGGGCTGAAGGTATTGGGGGTAGCTATCAAGAGAAATTAGTGGCATCTCATGGCTTTCTACAGAGGTTTAATAGAGCTGCACACAACACAAATTTGAATGTTATTGAGAGGGTTCTTTAATACTCCTTCGTCTTCATGTCAGTACATCCTCATGAGGTAGAAGCAGAAGCAGGAGGGTAAAGAACTGCCCCATCTTTGACCCTACTCAACCTCTATCAAATTGAGACCCAATATACATGGGAATGAATATTGCCAATTTGGGAAATGTGCAACGTAATATAAGTGGATATGCATTCTTGTTACAGTACAGTACATCTGTGTAGCAACAAGACACACCATGACTTAGGTATATATGTACTGTGGACTTGCGCGTCACCTGCAGTACTATTAGCATTGTATATCTTTCAATGTCATTTTACTTGTTCTCCCCCTTCTTTCTCTGTTAATATGCCTTGACCTGTGTGTATCGAAACTTTATAAAACACAAACTTTTCCCTTGCCGCTGGCCCAAGTTGCTTGTTTGTATTAACAGATGAATTTCTTGTAGTCCTTCCTGATTGGCAATTGAGTGACATGAGTATATTTGGGTGACATTAATGACTTCTCACTGCTACAGTGTGACATTCCTCTCTAACACTCCTACCTTGCAGGGGCCTCGCCTTGTAAAGTACAGTGTAAGTCAGTGACCGTAATCACCAATCGCTCATTTACAAGGTTCCCCACGATCTTTCTCTATAGAATCTGCTCAATTGAGAAACCTAGTTCAGACTCAAGATTTGTCCAGAGATAAACTTGTTATGGTCCCTGAGTAGCTTAGTTACTTGGAAATAACAATTTATTAATTCATGGTGACATCTTCAAAGCTTTGGTCCAGGTGGTCTACGGATGCAGGGTTCCTTTGCAGCCTTTAATATTTTCATGATTAATTTAGGCAAGCGAAGACACTGCACCAATGCTACGGTAATTAATAACACCTTGGTTGGATCACCATTTTTGCTGAAATAGTTTTCTTTTTTATCCAATTGCCAAAGATAACAGGAAATGATTTCCCAAATCCCATTTCCATATGAAGATATAATTTCAATTATCATAAGATGATTGATTAATCAGGCAAATCAAAGTTGAATTTTGGAATACAAATATCAATCAGGTTTTGAGTGCAATGAGCTGTTAGACAATATGAATACACATGTGAAGTTTAATTGGATCCTTATTTAAGCCTGGTTCAAGTTTTGGGATTAACTTTTGACATCTTTATACTTTGGTCGTACATCTCTGTAAACAAACATTTGATTATACATCACAGGACATGCCTGGAATGTTATCCTTCTCCTCATTCCTGTGGACTTGAGTTTGTACTTTTGTCTCATCTTTCACTTACTAGCAGTGGGATGTCCGGTAGGATGAGTGTGGGTTGAGCTAGGAATGATTGGGCAAATGCTTAAAGTGACAGGTAAGAGGAAAGCTATCAATAAAGTTTACAAAGGAGAAAGCAATAACTAATAGTTATTAGTACCATGTTTTTTATTTTATTATTTGCTAAAGAAAATAATGACAAATATGTGAATAAAAAATTATGCTATTGTAAACTCAATTGGTAAAGATATGGAGATACCAGACTTTTAATTAGTGTACAAATCTTGGGAAAGTTCCTCTGAGGTTAGTTTTTCTGTCAATTCAATCAATTTTCTGGTTAAATGACTTTATAAGTTTCAAAAGAATGAGAAATCAAGGAGTAAAATTAAACAGGGTTCTCTTTAAAACAGTTTGCCTTAGGATTTAGCATATGGCTACTTAAGTTGGTTCATATGTCTTTAATACAAACTGCATTAGCTTGACAAGGCTAAGCTCTATGAGATTCTTCAGTAAGTAATAAACTTTTATAATAAGTTGCTTGCTAATTAAGTATATTAGGTCAGTAAGGTATTGATTACAGTTACACGATCCCTTGAACTCTCTCAACTCTTCGAAACTATTCCCAAGTTACTGCATAGTTTCATGAATACTGCAGTTCCTTTTTTTCGCAATGTTTCTTTTTAACATCATGTGGTGAAGGATATAGCAGGTTTAACTAGCAGAGCTTACTCTTGTAAGGAGTATACATCTTAAAGGATGATTTTGCAAACAAATTAATTTTGATACTGTAGTTTATTAAAAGTTAAAGTCACTGCTGTCAGTCTAATGTGTGTTTCTTTGTTAGATATCAGATGTTCATTAATCAAAATGACTCAACTACCTAGTTTAGTTTACCTAGTTTTGATTTTCATTGGCATTCAAATTGTAGATTTTGTAGTCAATCTGTTTTATCGCTTTTCTCTTCACCAGTGCTTTTAATTGTTTTTCGATCTCATATTCCTGTATATATGGTATATAGTATTTACTGTTATTTGTATTTACTGTTTTATGTCATTGTATATTCTAGATTGTTTGTAAAGCGCACAGATGCATCGCGCATAGTGCGCTATATAAGAATTTATTTACATTACATTACATTGGAATCTAACACATATCACCATTAAAACTCTGCTTGCAGTCATGCTTTGTAAGTGGGGTTGATAACTAAGTTACCATGTCAAAAGTGGGATGCTGCTAGGGGTACAGCCTCTTGTAGCCAGGCTATCTAGGACAGGAACTGTTATGCTCCATGCTTCACAAAATAGGCAATTCAGGTCTGCAGAGATTATCCCTATTGTTTTAAGTTGATTCATGCTAGTTGGGCAGGGTTTTGCAGCTGCTGCAGTTTTGTATTTGACACAGTACCTCACCCTTTTCTCACCCGTTTCATTGCTCTTTCCTTGTTGTATTATATTCTACAATTTAGCTGTACACACACATATCCTGTGGCCTAAATTGACATTCTAATTTTGGCAAGCTATCAGTATACTCCCAAGGTAAATTCAGCGGTACATATATATTTGTCGTTTGTTTTTGCTACCAGTGCAAGTAGTGTACACTGAATTGTGTTAATCTGTGGTTTATTATTCACAGCTCTTGGTAATCGTGTGCAATGTCGGTGCATAAATCACATCACTTCTATCATAATTTTCGTCAAATTTAAAAGGACGGTTCGGAGCTCTAGAGGCCTTTTTTTGCTATCTAGATCTTTACACAGCTGAGACATTTTCATCAATTCTAATTAAAACATATCTGAAGTAATTAGACTGAAGTACTACCTGGAAAGTACTTTTTGAAACTTTTAGCAATTCTGGACAGTGGAGCCCATTTAGTATTGACTGTTAAAAAACAGCCCTGAGTGTGTCAACTCAGAACTGCATGGTCCAATTAAAGTATAGCATAATCGCTATAATGGTACTGCTATAACCACTTAGAGTATGATGGCTTCATTAAGCTATCATATTTGTTCACATACTTTGTTTCCTTAAATATTCTGCTGTTAAATAGATATTGGCCACATTATTTCTTGCGCTCTTTTGTATTTACTTTGATTTGACATTTATGTTAATAAAGTTTAAATACCTCCCACAAGCCAGTGATATCTTCACTGATATAATTATAGATGCAGCTTCAGGAGCTGTATCGTCCAAAGGACAAAACAGCCATCAATCTGCAAGTAATAATTGTTTTGAAATGACAGTATTAAATACACACAGTTGGCGTGAATATGTTCATCAAAGGTCAGTACATTTATCAACAGATGTAGTTGCCAAGGGGCCCTCAGATGACCTAATCTGTTTGTAGTTAGTATTCCTTGGTTAGAGACATATGAGTTTAGCTGATCGTAAGATGGCCTTGAAGTCTATTAGTTTTCAACAATTAGCTAAAATGAAAGACAAACTAACAGCAAATTATAATCTCTTTTCTGATAGTCTTAAGGGAATTTAGTTTAGTCACACAATCCATAATGTTTCTCTTTTTTTGTAAATTAAGTTTCTCTTTTAAATTTTGACCGGCTTCATTTTGATATGAACAAGTTTTCAGCATCTCCCACCTGCTGTGGTAGGATATATCTCTCACATCCCTGCTCTGGTAGGATGTGTCTCCCACCTGCTCTGGTGGGATGTATCTCCCACTTGCTCTGGTAATATGTATCTCTCAGGTCCCTGCTCTGGTAGGATGTATCTCCCACTTGCTCTGGTAGGATGTATCTCCCACCTGCTCTGGTAGGATGTATCTCCCACCTGCTCTGGTGGGATGTATCTCCCACTTGCTCTGGTAAGATGTATCTCTCAGGTCCCTGCTCTGGTAGGATGTATCTCCCACTTGCTCTGGTAGGATGTATCTCCCACCTGCTCTGGTAGGATGTATCTCTCAGGTCCCTGCTCTGGTAGGATGTATCTCCCACCTGCTCTGGTAGGATGTATCTCCCACCTGCTCTGGTAGGATGTATCTCCCACCTGCTCTGGTAGGATGTATCTCCCACCTGCTCTGGTAGGATGTATCTGCCACCTGCTCTGGTAGGATGTATTGCAATGTTTGATCACTTAATTACAATTGTCCATTTCTTGTGTGGTGACTAAATTTCCTACTATATTCCTACAATATCAAACTGGTTTATTTATTAAAAGTACAGCACAACGATCACTTTCATAATATATCTTGCCAAAATACCAACTTGACTTTAAGTAAGCACAACCTGAAAGAAGAACCCAGTTTCTCAAAGGGACTACAACCAAACTTGGCTGAAAAATCAATCACCTAATGAACCTAGTAAATGTGCCAAGTGTTCATACATTCAGCTTCTTGGAGTGCATATACAAGATACAGATATTTGTATCCAGATGTACCAATACATCAAAGTTTAGAAACTGACATGTTGCATACCACTTTGGTAAAATTCACAACACACAACCTTAACCCTTTATTGCTATTTATTGCTTATTTCAATTATAAATAATTTTAGTAATGATTTAAATTTATCAATGTATATATTATATTTACATACAGTAGATCTGACATTGTGGATGATACTGTTCAACATTTACTTCATAGTGTGTTTTTATATTAGGCAGGTTTATGCACCTTCTTTACAGTAATAAATTCAGTACATAATGAGCTTGCAGCTGTCACTTGCAATGTGTCTCAGCCTCAGTTTGTGCCCTACTTCCCCCTTAACTATAAATCTTCTTATGGTACTTATTGCTCTAGTCCCTGGAATTAGAGAGAAAGTACAAGCATGATATCTACAGAAGGGGTGATAACCTCTCCTTGACCATCCACTAAATTGCCCTTTCTGTGACAAAAGTGGATCAAACAGATATTGCTGCCCCCTTCCATTATCCCCACTTTTATAGATAGCATGTAGGATAGCAGCATTACAAAGAAAATTAATTTAAAATGTCAAACAGTGTTGGTTACGGTCAACTCTCTGCATCTCTACAATCATCATGGAGACAAATTTTATGCCTTGGAGCTAAGATACAATGATACTGAAGGTCATAACTGCCTTCGGGCATGGTGTAAATTTAAACTTCTATTTATACTGCTATTAAAGTACTGAAGTTTTAGGGAAGGTTTCATTTTCTTTAACATGATCTTGAAGTAATAATACTCTGTTCTGTAATTATCAGTGGATGGTTGTTAATTAGGTTTACCAATAATACAAGCTAATCGCTTGGGAGTGTCTACATGTATGTACACCATGGAGGAGATGGATTGTACTTAGTGAACTAAACTGTCACAATTATAGAAGAGAAAATGAAAAGTAATTAAAATGGTATAATCAATTCATTAGCTTCATGGTGGATAGTTATATCATAGCCAATACACTCCTGTACATACAGTATTGGTGTACATATGTATAACATCCAGGAAAGAATGTTGGTTCTTCAGTGTACATGACAATGATTTGCTATAGATACTATAGAAGTACAGTAATGTGCGAGCCAGGATGACTATGTACGTGTAGACAAACCTTGGAAGCAACGAAAAGAATTTAGAAAATGCTCTCTAACCAGACGAGATGTGCTTTCATTCATGATTTTACGAAGATTAGTTCTGACAGCTTTGCAATCCTGCTGTGTAGCAACATGTTAGACTCCACCGTGAAACTGATGTGTTGTCTAGGATACATTGAGGAACATTCATGTGCCCTTTCGAAATGATCTGGAGTATACAGTGCCTGGATATTATTATCTTATGTTGATGTATTTACAAGCATGTTTCATGTTAATTGGTGCACATAGGACATTTCCCATAGAATAGCTCACATGTTTGACAAGTTTGTATAGACATGCGGTTTACGTCATACAATGACTATATATAACTTTGTGAACCAATAGACCTAATATTTAGTGTGTGGGTACTATACAGTAGCTGTGTATCACCTTTCCAAAGTAAGCGAGGCCGCTCTAGGAAATGTGTTTATTTTTGATATGGCACCATCCTGTCATTTAGTTTATTTTCATTTCATAATATCTTGCTCAAGTCGGAAGGTAATATATTTATCACGGAAGTAAAATGTTCATATGTACGATGTAATAAAGTTATGTGAACTAAAATAAAACTTGATTTATAAATAAGCATCATGCTCCTTCCATTGAAAGCATGTTTACTGCAGAAAATTCTATTTCAAAGCTGTAATAAATTGGACAACTCTTTGAACCCAAACTATGCTACACACTGGTTTCCATTGATATCCTGTTTTCAATAGCCATGTTATTTTGATCTCCAACGGGGAAAAAGCATATAAAAATGTTCAGACCATTTTCTTGTATGTATCTATAGTTAACATTTATCTGGTCATATAAACCTGATCTTAGCAATACATGCATTTTACTGTTGAATTACAAGGACCAAGTGTAAACTGACAGGGAAAGGGATGCATGGGAGAGGGAGGTCGTGATGAATTGATGATGCTTAGGAACATAAACTCACATCAGCTAAATAATTTGAGAGACCTGTATAGAAATCGATCAACAGTCTCTGAAAATATGGTAGAACATATTCACACTCAACAAATTTCCCCGCATTGACCCAAAAGAACATTTCATTGACCCACAAGCACATTTCAATACATTTCAATATAAGTGTTAAATAGTTAAAAGTATTTAACCTCAACTTGGTAATTTGTGGTTGCCGAGAAAATTTGGGTTTTCACAGCAGAGGGTCTTTGTCCCTTCTGATAAATTATATTTGACAACTGAACTACAATGAACTTTAAACTGAAAAATGGCATTATATACGAGTTCCAATTTTACTTTAATCTGTAATTCCTTTCACATGATTTGAAGTTCAGACATTTATTCAAGCACCTGTTATTGACCTAAAGTGTTCACTGATCCGGATTGATTGATTGATTTTTTCCATTTTTCATGCATATATTACAATGTTTACCATGAAAAGAAATATCACAATCGATAAGAAAATGGTGGATGGCTTTGAATCCGAAGCTTTTACAAGAAGCCCACCGTAACATAATTAATTACAAAGTAAATGTAAATAAAAGGGAAAATAGAAGGATAAGAAAAGAATCTGCCCCCCACCCCACCCATCATATTGACCCACCTGGTAACTTGCATAGAAGAAAAGAAAAGAAATGTAGCAGTCAGTTGGGATTAAATAGAAAGATGTCAAATAGAAACAAAAACAAAAATGGAGATGAAAATACATAACGGTAAACTAGAAGTGTTCATATTTAGATATAGAACCAACTTTCAAGTAAATTGGTATATAGCCTTAACATTTAGTCATATTTTTGTCTTTTCAGCCAAGAAGGAAGACTCCATCAGCGATGGTGAAGAAGCAGAGGAAGAACTGGAAGATAAAGGTAAATAGAATTGTTCATTTGTAACAGTCGACAGCAGTAACACTGATGATGTTTTTAAGTTCTTTAATAGAAGCAAATGACTTCAGAGTGTCTTTTTGTTTTCAAGTTTATTATTTAAAGGTGTTTATGGATATTGCAAGATGCAAGGTTTGAGCTAGTTATGAAATAGCTGCAAGGATATCTCACATAACATGCAGGCTATTTTCATGTCCATATGGACAGGCCAATATGCATGTAATAAACTTATACCTGCATATTAGAAAACTGACACAGGCAAAGGCTGTCATCTGAAGAATCTTGGAGATGAAATCCAGTTATGAATGATCCATGTTCCATAATGTGTTTGTGTGGCTAAAACTATGTGGAAAGGGTGAGGGGGGGGGGGGTGGGAGTGGAGAGAAAGGGGATGATGATGCATGTCGGATAATATATATATTGGGAACAGGTATAAGTATAGCTTGGGGAAGGGCCACAGTCCAACATGCTTGTAGGATATCCTTGATGAAATGAAATAAATATATGCATAAAGGGTGAAATGCTTAGGATAAAGTGATATACATGGGACGTTGAGTTGTACCAATCCATTTGCCAAATTAATTCTTCCTTCTTTTACCAAAAAATATATCTAAAGATGAAGAATATAGACCAGTCTTGTTCAAACTGCAAAAGATTTTTTTGAAAACTTATAAATAGAATTTTAGTTTTTAAAAGTTTTTAGTTTAAGAAAGATAACATCAGCTTTCCCTTCCATTAAAACAGAGCCAGGGTTTTTAGACACAACAGAAGAGGTTTATGCCCTAGATAATGAGGACGCTACCCTGGAATGTTTCTTCACCGGTCATCCGACTCCTAAGATAACTTGGATGCAAGATGACGATGTTCTTGCTTCTGATGACCATTTCATCATCTCTGTGGACCCAGAGGAAGGAAAAGCCACGCTTCTGGTGAAGGGGGTGACGTATGATGATATTGGAGAATACGAGTGCATAGCAGTGAATGATAAAGGATATGCAGACTGTAGACTATACTTGGATGTGGCAGGTAAGTAGTCCAGGGCAATAGTTTATCCTGTATCGCATCCCAAAATTCTGTGAAAATTGGTGAAATTGCTATCAGTACAAGTGCAATGATACACAACTTTTGTACTCAGGAACCACAGTATTTTATAAAAGACAAAATCCACAGCCTTTCAAAATGCTGATGTACACTAAAGTTGAGCAGAAAATTATTCCTTGGTGTCCTCATTGGCAGAAGTCTGATGGTGTTGGAATTGTTAACAAAATAAATAACCTATCAAGAAGATAATTACAATTTTAGGGAATTTCAGAACCCCCAAAAAAAGGGAAAAAGCATTAAAAATATACAAATACTTTTATTTCAATAAATTTTTCAGCTTAAAATACAAATATTTTGTAAAGCCTGGACATTTGTCTACATAAAAAATTATATCTGTAGTTAATAACTGCAAACTTTGTAGAACTTTTAACAAAGTTGGCCAATTTTCCATTTAGGCCTACTCTGATAACTGATTGTTTTATATTCAAAATTTTATAATTATAGGGATGTTTACCTTCCCCTCCAAACCCTAAGTAGAATGCATCTAAAACAGTGCTTTTCAACATGTTAAATAAGACCGGCTTTTAACCTTTACTCCTAAACAGGTGCTCAAAACTTTCCAAATTCATAAATACAAAGAGAATATTGATTGCGTGCTCTCACCTTTGCTTTTGGCAAACAATACTTTACTTGTTGCATAAGGATTGTAATGTTGTAATTCAAATTCATTAATATTAATCAATATCATATCTGAGCAGCAGTTGTGGTGGAAGTATAGCTAATTAGTAGCTTATTCCAATCAAGCAATAATCAATTGTGTTAAAGTATGAAAAATTCAAATTGTAAACCTACTTCTAGTTTTGAATTTGATGTACATGTTTCTTCACACTAGTGACTGACAAGCCACAATGAATTTCTGTATGCATCAGAGTAATTAGTTTCCTATTTGAAAAGAACTCTACAGTCCTAGAACATTTGAAATGTATTATCTTTAAGATATATATACATGTATTATTTTATGTTTGGGACCATTGAACTTGTTTTCTTTACACTAGTCACAACCATGCCAAAATGAATGTCTGCATTCTTCATAGTCATCAGTTTTCAAAACTGTTAAAAGAAATCCTTCCGTTCTTGAACATTTCAATTTTTTGTAAACATATTTTTACAAATTTATTTACACAGGCTTTTTGCAGTAGATAAGCAGTTTGCTAACAGTTTTTTCTACGTTTGAAATATTTACACATGTTTTTAATTTTTGGAACCTTGCATAAAACATAATCCAACAATTTTTGTCAATCTATTGTATTTTCCTGTTACAGAACCACCTAAATTTGTACAACTATTCGAGAATCTTGAGATTCCTTTTGGGTACTCACTACGTCTTGACTGTCGACTAGATGGTATTCCGGAACCAGATGTCGTTTGGTCAAAAGATGACATGCCGCTGAAACAGAGTGGACGTGTTAAATTTCTCTTTGAAGGGGAAGATGGGGCGTCCCTTCTACTGGAGAATTTTTCTCGTACCGACTGCGGGGAATACAGCATTCGTGCTTACAACATCGCTGGTGATATCACACATTCTGTAATGGTCACGGCACCAGGTGTGAGCACAAGTTCTTTACAGATACATATGAATTTTAATCTTTCTATATGTCAGAAGTTAAGAATTAATTTCTTAAAGTTTTTCCTACTTTCAGTACATCGATGATACTTTTGCGATGACTTCAGTTATATAAGTTTAGTCTTGATATGTCAAAAGACTAAGAACAAAGAAACATTTGAATATTACAAATGTTTTTATAGATATTCTGGTGTTCAAAAAAATTATGCTTTAAAATACGCCTACTCTCCAGAATACTCCAACTTCACATTAAAAGAAAATTCTGAAAGATGCAGCTAATTTTGGTTTCTTTGATATTTGTTGCATAGTTTTAACATCTCTTGTCATTTAGAAAAGGTTGCATGCATGTTAAACTACCAAGAAAGTATGTAATTAAGTTTTATCTATAAAGCAAGTAGCAGAGTTTCTTCTCTCAGAATACCTTCATACATGCTGCTATGATTTTTTATTCCAGGAGTAAACATTGAGCCCATTCGCAGGTTCAGAGTCAAGAAGGATACTACCATACAAGATGATTATGAAATCTTAGAAGAATTAGGCAGGTATGGAAAATAATTCAATCTAATTAATGAGAAGACATTTCTAATAATTCACAGAGAAGGTATTTCTACAGAAAGAGTGCTTTTTGATTAGTTTAATCCATGGATACATCAGCATCATTTGCTGCAAAAGAATCGCCAATTGTGGTCGTATTTTGAAAGAGCAAAGAAATGTAGTCTAGAACAGAATTCAAATCAGTCGCCAGGGTTATAAGACGATGTGCTAGGCCAACCCTCAGTTGGTGGTGATCCCTACATAGCAAATTCTTTGCCGAGCAGTGCCAGTCATAGGCCGCAGTACCTTGCATACTGAGTAACCAGGAATGGATGTGACACCCAATTTCCTTTGATTTCATTGAGCTGGCAGGCAAGAGGTTTCAGGCACATTAGGCAATCGTGTGTATCTGAAACTACAAATGATATGGTTAACCATAAACCAGCTTGCCCTGATGAGTCATGTCTAATGTCAGTTTCCTCCCCCTCCCCTCCTCCCCCAACCCCCTTTCAAATTGTATATGATGTGTCCACTATATAAACCATTAAGGCTATAAAAAGGATTGTTGTAATATCCAAAGGCACTGATCACTGTGGCAGCCTTACCAGTTGCCAGTTTGTCCCTTTGTTCATTTGTTTGCAGTCACTACAAAAAGTAATTGGACACTAGTGCAAATGTTTTATATTCATAGTATCCTTCCATAGTGTCCCAACACTGACTGCTATAGAGCTTACAATACTCTTAATCTGCAGTCATTAATTCATTCCATAGTTGGAGTGTTTCCCATACAATTTACGTTTCAAACAGAAGGTCAAATGAAACTAAATTGTTCATTCGATCATAACAAATATTGAGAATGTTCTATAAATACATTGTTTGACCTGAGTTTTATAATTTGCCTTTATAAATATAAAAATCCCATAACATTGAAGCTTCGTTAGCTTGACTGTCCATATTTTGCTTCTGTAATGTAATTTTTTTGTTCATTATTGCAACATCGAAATATTTTAGTAATTGAAATGCTATCATCAATTTGTTGCTTCACATTTACTATCATGCAGATCAATGCCCCTTCCCAGTCCACTTTTCGGACCCCCTAGAGGATCAGTTTGGCCTCTTCCCGAGTGTAATCCCCAAAGATAAGAAATAAATTACCTGTGTTATGTTTACAAAGATAAATAATTCCGAATTAGTAGCAACTAGATCAACTTTCTCGTTCTTCTGTCAGGTTTGTTGAAAAATCTTAGCTTCATTTAAAAATAGGGTAAAAATGATAAGTTTTCAATGATTCCCAACAGAGCTAAATCGTTTGATAACCACCCCCCTTTATTGTATAATATTATAATAAGGGTCAAGTTTGCTTATTTAATTGGACCCCCACTTGCAAATTAAGGCCTTACATTGACTACTACAATAGTATTAAAGGTCAAGCGACATGCAACAGTAGCTGCTCATAATTTCATTTAGAATATTTACAGGATGCAAAATATCCCGTACGTTTTCTACGTTTTGCTCAGAAAAGGGTGGAAAAATAGAGCTTTTACCTTATTCCGCAATAGTTGTTGTGACGTTACAGGGGGCTGCACACAAGCTCAATACAAATTAAGCTTCTGGGCAATATATTGCATATGGGAACTTTTGAGGACCAAAGAAACAGCTCTCTGTTACAACAGGTCATAACAGAAAAGTTGTTCAAAGGATGCTGCTAGATCATTCAGAAAATTGTAAATAAGACAATTAAGATGTAAAATAGTTTAATAGTTTTTGCATGAGTGGTACAAAATTTTCCCCAGCAATCATGACAGAGGAAAGTTGTGAACAAATGAGATCACTTTTTGTTTACGGACTCTGCACCAGGACTCCGGCTGGATGAAGAAGCAGTTCGTGTATGCTACTTACATTATGTGTATACACATGTATAGTGTATTTACTCGCTTTTGATCTAACAGTTATGTTATAATGGCCACCAGCCTTGCTCATCAGACTCCCAATGTTTAGACGAACACCAGCTAAGTGTTGGAACACATAGAGGGAGGGGGGCAGGGCCGGATTTAGACATGTGGAGGCCCGTGGGCAACCTTCAGTGGTGGAGGCCCCCCCTCCAGTGATCGAGGTGTTTAAGGGGAGGGGTATTGGATTTTTTCCAATAATTAAGGGTTCTTGGATGCGAAATGGAAGCGTATGCATGGCGTAAGCCGCGCGCAATATGATTTTGATTGATGATATTTGTCAGCCTACATTTAATTTTTTTTCTTCAAATTTCCCCTTATATATATATTTTTTCATGAAGTATGTGGAGGCCCCTTGTTGTGGAGGCCCGTGGGCAGCTGCCCACGTTGCCCATTGGTAAATCCGGCCCTGGAGGGGGGTGGGGTGGGGGGATCGACTATACATTTTGAAACCAGAGACAAAAGAAGATGAGTATGTGCCAGGTTCGGATAATGACAAAGAAGAAAGAGCGCTCCTTGAAGGAAAAGACATGAAAAAATTGCCTAGGCCTGAGTGAGGTTTAGTAGGCTAGAATTTTGAAGAATCCTCAAGCCTAAAAGAAATTGGTTGTGTCGCTGCACCTATAATTAGCAAGGTTTGATGGTGATCTCATCCATTAATATAGTCCCAACTGTATTAAAATACTTAAAATGTCCTTCGAGTGCTAACTGTATTAATATTAATTCACAAATGTAATGTCGTGTCACCCTGTTCTCATATTGCTTCATTATTCACTCCTTTCTTTTTGTTCTAATCTTCAGGGGAGCTTACGGTATTGTCCACAGGGCTAAGGGGAAGATATCTGGACTGGAACGAGCTGCGAAGTTCATCACAATTAAGGCTGGGATGTGGGAGGAAGTGAGAAATGAGATAAAGATTATGGGCATGCTCTCCCACAAGAGATTGATTGGACTCTACGATGCGTATGAAACAGACAGGCAGGTCAACATGGCCATGGAATTGTATCCTTAATATTTGTAACTTAGACAATCTTTCAGTTCATCATGTTTTGTAATCAATTTGTCTATTTGAGTAAGCCAATATTAAGAAACTTTCAAACAGAGGGTTAATACTTCCAACCAGTTGAAAGAGCTATTTTTTTTAGAAGACCAAATACTTTATATTTAACTCACCGCTTTACTTCCGCGCTGGGCAATTGATGAACTAGCACCAAAATGTTATAAGAATAAAGGTCAATGATTGATCAATTTCTTGAAGGACATCAAAGTTCTACTTTCTGACTGATTAATATTTATTCATGTACAGAATATTAAAAATTTCACATTTCAATAAATAAACATTTCAGCTTAGTTTTTGCACTTTGTGAGCAAACATGTCAGCAAATTTAACATTTTTCAGAAGATTACAGAGTGATAGAAGTGTCTGATTGAACATATGGGGACTGTACATGAATAAATCTAATATCTTACCAAACCAACTTAAACAACATAAAGAAAACTTGCATAGCACTACAACAATCTACAACACCACAACAATCTACAACACTACAATCAATTACAAATAGTATCCTCACTTTCACAAGACTTTCTGGTGTCCCAAAAGGGAAAACTATGGATTCACAGGCCTTGCAAACTTGTGAGAGGTACCACGGATTGCAAAGTCTGCAATCACTATAACGCGTATTGCAAAAGTCGGTAAATACTAAGACGGTTAGATTCGTTTAATACAGCAACATACAGTAACTCTGTAATCAAAGCCGAAGACTTTGTTGATACAAATGCTTTGGCCCGCGACAGCAGTCATTTCTCATAAAGGTTGCTGCTACTAAAATCATAGGCTCTTCATTGTTTGTCAATTTTAAAAAAAACATTCAACAGGGTGAATATAATCATCAAAGAAACATTAAAATTGTTCGTAGTATTATTAAAATAGTAAATTTTGATAATATTATGTAGTTAACCGGACTTTAAATGTTATATTATGTTTTGTTTGACATGGAAATTAGTAATCGCATACTCCATGATGTACCTGAAGCTTTAGTTATAGTACCATTTGTAAGTTGGCTTTAAACAAAAACAAAAATACATCTATAACGAAACAAACTGCACTTGCACGGCAGAAGACGGATAAGGAACACACATTTTTTTGTTATGTATTGCAAAATGAAGTTCCCATTCGACTACTCAAAAATGTATATTACATGCCCAACGTTACGCATAACAAATAGAACCCCTTTGCAGGGGGTAGGAGCCGGGGGGCACTGGGGGCATGTGCCCCCCATTTTTTGCCCCTCTGATGTTGTGCCCCCACGTTTTGGGAAGCCTACCCCCTGCCCCTGTGACAGATCTTACGAGGTACATAAATCAGGTCACACAACTGGAGTCTTTGCATGTTAAGTTCTTCAATACCGCCCTCCTCTCCTTTGGGGGGGGGGGAACATTTCACACAGCAGGTTTGATTATTCAATCTGTAGAAAAGGCTGTTGGATGAATAGCTTCCTGGAGGTGAGCTGAAGTACCTGGAACTATCTGAAAGATTCATATACCTATTTCACTGCAATGTTGATGATATGCTATACTTGGTATAAAACCAACCTGTGAGTCTCTGCATGTGTCTGTGCGAGTTACAGCAGGTGACCTCTGCTGATACTTGTTGGCATGGTATGGACTATACCAGTACTACTAATGTGATGATATACTGTCACTAGGGCACACGGTCATTTCTTCTTCAAACTTCAAGGAAACTTCCACATAATCGGTTGGCTGTGAGGATACTGTGTCAGGTCTGAAGTGTTTGTGGTTACTATTTGTGCAGATAAATCAAGGTATAGTAGTTGAAACACTTAAACTTACAAGGATGTAATTTCTTGCTGTAATGGGGATTCTTAGGAGGAAGAGGTATTATGTGTTGTCACATTGTCAATTGGTTGTACTAGTACTGTATATCTGTGTGGTAGTGCATAGATGTAAACTGTGAAGGTTATGATGCTAGAAGCTGGCATGATCAGGTAGACAACCACTTCAATTTTCCTGTTGTGATAGTTCTTGGAAGTAGTGCTAATAGTAGTGTAATTAACAGGGATTACTTAGTCCACTTGCTTGATTACTGTGTTAGTTTTAAAAAGGTTGGTAAGCATATTGGGAAAAGTTATATATTATTATGATAATGATGGAATACTTTGAGATAACAACCAGCTAGATCCTGTATACTTTTAAGGTAAATATTTTTTCCCCTCTCATGCTCTTTATATAATATATCCTTTTATCATTCTGTTAAAATTCCATCCCACATCTTGCGATTGCTAACACACGCTAAAAAATGTAGTTTAAATGTTGGAAAAAAAGCATCATTTTGCTTCTAGCCCCCTTATGGCCTTATTCAAATAAAAAAAATTCTCATACCAGAGGTGACACAATGTTTTTTTTGTTTAGTCAACATTTCCTCAAGTGTTTATTTAAGCAGGGACCTCAACACAGGCTTCAGATCGAGGGGGGGGGGGGGCGGGAGTGGTT
>JAIPMN010001553.1:0-61225 GCA_020650975.1 Apostichopus californicus | reverse complement strand
CAAACATTCCTCAAGAGTTTATTTAAGCAGGGACCTCAACACAGATGGGGGGGGGATGGGGGGGTTGTGACAGGGGTCCCAAGTCAGACAAATGATCAGTGAAGTTGAGTGGTACCACACTTGTGTGAAAATCATTGCTGTGCTAATGGCCCCTGGCCTTTCACGGCGGAGTTGGGGGCCAAGTTAGGTACATTTCTTCCCTTTGAAAATGTCTTTCATAAGAAGATGGTCCTTAGAAGTTTTCATTTCGTTATTTCGACTTAGTTTAATACGTTGTTACCATCTGGCATAGTCCAATAGAATTTAATCAAAGGAGGCAGAATATATAATCATGGTACTGCATTTTGTTGTACTAAATGTGTATTTAGCAATTCACCTCAAATCCAGATTTGCTAAGCCTCTTGATATATTGACTTACACCCCCTAGTACCACAGACAAAGTTTGGGCTGATATTTACTGTAGTGTTTCAATACTGATAATATATTGTGCCAAATATATCCTCTGTTTACTTTTAATGCAGTTAGGATAGAGTTGGTAAATGACAAAGGGCAAAACACAGATAATACCTAAAGGTGGTTGTTGCATTTCTGCAGTACACTTATGATTGAGTTAACAATCTTAGCCGAGTAAGGGGGCTTATAAATTTACCCTGACAACACATAGGCCTACATGTTAAGGTAAGGTGTACATGCCCATACATTTCATTTCATGTCTGTATATGTAGACAGCCAATAGTTGTAGTCCTTCACCACAGTTTCCTGTTTAATGAACACATGATCGTGTTGGTTTCCTTTTTATTTCAAGGAAAGTACAAAGAATGAAAAAGAAAGAGAAAAGTGCTTATTTGTTGCATACTTGCATTACAACATATCACTCAGTAGCATTAAGTCCAAATAAGTCGCAGTTTTTTACTTTTGTCACACTGTATGTTCCTTGACAGTAGCGATTGCACAGAGTGACAGGTGGAGAACTGTTTGAACGAATCGTCTCTCAGGATTCTATCACCGAGGGAGAGGCTGTATTCTTCCTCAAGCAGGTCATTGATGGTGTCTCACACATGCATGAGAGGAACGTGGTTCATTTGGATCTGAAGGTGAGTAGAAATTGGCATTTCGTAAAAGAAATTCACAAAAAGTAGCCAAACTTGCATTCTTTGTAAAGTTACAATGACTTGAGATTGGCACCCCAAGCAAAGAAATTGATATATAGGGATCACCAGCAACTAAGGGATTCATAGCTCAGTTGGCAGAGCCCAGGATTCATAGATCCGGGTCACTGACCAGCACCAGTTTGAATCCCATATTCTAGCCAAAATTTCGTTGCTCTTTTCAAAATTGTTGATAATTTCTAGTCAATGTTCTGTTGTTTATTTACTCTAAAAAGATAAATGTGCAGAAGCCGTTATGCAACCCTTTCATTTATCACTAGGTACTTAAAAACAAATCAGTATTTTCAGAATTAGATTCCTGTATTAGTTTGTTCAGGTTTGTCAATTGTCAGTACTTAATAAGTGTCATTGTCAGCTGTGTTGCCACATGAACAGTATTCTTAACACATTAGAATGTTACTATATATGAAAAGCTGTACATCATGAAAATAAATTTTGACCATGCCTGTTACTAGGAAGCAGACATGAAGTATAAACATACAACAGTATGAGCATCAGTAAACTTCCCCTTGGTATGAGTCCAAGCATGAGTACAAGGCTGCATGAACAAGTAAGAGTGCTATAATCTTGCAGTTGTACTAGTATCTTCCTTAATTAAATGCTAGATTACAAGACTTCCTTAAATGTTTGAAAACAAGTACTGTACTGGCCCACTTAAAGACCTGTTAAACACCTTAAAGAGTAAAGTGTTAACCAATAACAAGTCGTGACCGCACTTCTAAGGAAGCAGATGTGCTGCATGAGTACCGCAACATGAGTATGAGTAAAGAATTCTTGTTTGTTTGAGTAAGAATACAAGTAGAATTCTCCTTGGTATGAGTTTGATTACAAGTAGAATTCCCTGTGGTATGAGTATGAGTACTTGTAGAATTCTCCTTGGTATGAGTATGAGTACTTGTAGAATTCTCCTTGGTATGAGTATGAATACTAGTAGAATTCTCCTTGGTATGAGTATGAGTACTTGTAGAATTCTCCTTGGTATGAGTATGAGTACTTGTAGAATTCTCCTTGGTATGAGTATGAATACTAGTAGAATTCTCCTTGGTATGAGTATGAATACTAGTAGAATTGTCCTTGGTATGAGTATGAATACTAGTAGAATTCTCCTTGGTATGAGTATGAATACTAGTAGAATTCTCCTTGGTATGAGTATGAATACTAGTAGAATTGTCCTTGGTATGAGTATGAATACTAGTAGAAGTCTCCTTGGTATGAGTATGAATACTAGTAGAATTCTCCTTGGTATGAGTATGAATACTAGTAGAATTCTCCTTGGTATTAGTAGGAATAAAAGTTTTCTTGTTTGTATGAGTTTGAGAAAGTAGAAGTCCCCTTGGTATGAGTATGGGTAAAAGAATACTTGTTTGTATGAGTATGATTACAAGTAGAATTCCCTTTTGGTATTGGTATGAGTGCAACAGAATTATCCTTTATATGAGTTTAGTTTAGTTTATTAGTTTTATATTTATTTTATTTTTATTTAAAGTTTATTAGTACAAGTAGAATTCACCTTTGTGTAAAGCCGGGGTAAGGATGTTCAGTGGTGACATTCCTGGGGGGTGGGGTGATGGGAGCTCTGGGTCTCTGCCGATGACCACAAAAATGGAATAGATAGGATGGTTTTGTTTTCTAGTCCATGTGTATTTAATCTGCTAGAGTGTGCTCTGACACCGACTAGCGAGCTCTCATAGAGCTATTAAAGTGACAACTTCAATTGCTGCAAAAGCAGACAAAACCGTAGTTAAAGGTAAACAGAAATCTTCTATGTGTTGAGTTAACTAGTGAAAGTAACATAGTGTCTAAGAACAATGGATTTCAAGGCTACCCCACGCCCTGAAGGGTCTCCCAATCTAAACGGAAGGGTTTGACCAGTTCCGGTGTCGAAATTCTAAGGCAGGCCAGCTATGCCAAAAGGGCATGGCTCTACATTTGTATGAGTGTGAGTTACTAGTAGAATTCTCCTTGGTATGAGTAGCAGAATAAACAGAATTCTCCTTCCTATGAGTACCAGAATGAGTATCTATTAACAGTACTAGATTTTCTAAATCTTTCAAGTACAGGTATGAGTACAAATCTACAAGGGGCAAACACCAATACAGATCTATACATATGAAGAAAGAAATCTTTTACTGTAAAAAAATGATCCTTAATCTGGTAGTTAAATATTGGTATGGATTAACATCAAGATAAGATTGTGTATATTTTGTTTTGCTTCTTTATATTGTATGAAGAGACTTTATGCAGAAATGCCTTACTGGTTTGTGCTCTTATTGACTATAGGGTACAATATGACACAAACAGCTGTGTATCATGAGTTTTTGGAGATATTTATTATTTCATGAATTTATAGTTTCCTTTAAATGTTTATCATTGAACTTTAATATCACTGTCATATATGACTCTCTATACCACATGTATTAGTATGTGATTATGTTGCAGTTTTCATATTTATTTACACACTTCATACTTCCTTTTCCATTTCCTCCCCAGCCTGAAAATATCCTTTTAGAGTCTGCAGACTCTGATAACATCAAAGTGATTGACTTTGGCTTGGCTAGAGTCCTCAAGCCAGACGAAGAGATACAGTGTGCTTGTGGTACACCCGAGTTTGTTGCCCCGGAGGTGGTAAGGAGAAAGCCCATCACACCAGCATCTGACGTCTGGAGTATCGGGGTCATTGCCTATATCTTGTAAGTTGGATAGATTGTGTTCATCTTGATAAATTTTTTATGCTATATGTATACCGAAATCCCATTGCCATGAAATTCATTTAGGGTAACATTTCAAGCAGGAACTTTTTCGTCCAGTATTGCATAGAAAAATGCTTTATACAAACATAACTGAATTGCTAAAACAAATGCTTAACTGAATAACAAGTTTTGTACATGAAACCATATTGGTTTTCTATTGTATGACTAACAAAATTTTAACCAAAACATAATGGAACTTGCTATATACAAAATGTAAATACAAAATTATTTCCTTTGAAGTTATGAAGACAACTGAGCAATTTTCAACATATTTAAATAGTCTTTCCTTCTCATGGTTTTTCTATACAATACTAAAGTGTCTCTGGTGTACAAAGTTATATTAGAATCAAAGTTATCCAATAATTTTTCATAGTTGCAGTACTGTACATTCATTGAAAACAACCTAGGTAGCTGTCTTAGCTTGATCACTGTCAGATTCAAGGAATGCACTGTAAAATTGGTCGCTAAATGCAAACAGTTATTTTTAGGCAGAATTTATGTGTTTATGAATATTCATGCTAAGATGCGTACACAACATTGATAGTATTAGCAGTGTCAACCATAACTATTTCAAATGATGCCAGGTAACTGAGGATAGTTGTAGCCATTGAAGTCAAAAGTTATCACAATTGTCAAACCTTTGGGCAAGAATCACAAATTAAATAAATTTTCTAAATTATTCTGGCAAATATGACCTTTTGAGGTGAAGCAGGAACACTTATGTTGTTGATTATGTAAGATACTTAGAAAAGTGCAAGAAATATTGCTTTTTCAGTGGAAAATATATTTCAAACCCAGAGATCATAAGCTCTGAAGAGAGGAAGAGTACAATGGTTCAGTGTTCCTTTTAAATGAAATACTTATAATCTTTCCTCTTATATATTTGGAATATATCAGCTTTGTGGTCTTGATTATGGTGCAGACTAGGCAAAATGTATCTATCACAGTATTTTAAAACCAGCAAGAATGTATACTGTGGCTTATAAATTTTTTGTAGCCCTTTAGACCAGGAAGTTAATGGAGTTGTATTCCTTTTGTCTCCTTTTTTTTGTCCATTTGAACACAAATTCAATTGTACATTCTGATATGACATTGAAAAAATGTTGGAATAACAAGAAAGATGACTATCAATTGAACTTAAATTATTAAATGTCACCATGGGATATCTGTGCTCTCAGTACCTGCTCAAAAGTAAAAACTCTTTTCATACGCTCTGTTTGTCTTTCTAATCATGTACATATATTTGTTGTTAGACACAAACCACTATAGGAAATATCAAAGGTCAGGTTCTGAGACATCACAGGAAACCATGAAGAGAATTTTTTTTACAGAGAAATGGTTAATAAATTCCAAGTAACTCACAACAGCTTATTGTGTTTTTACCAAAAAACGTTTACTCAAAGTATTATTGTAATCGATGAAACTAAGACAATTTTTTAGAGTTTTTTTCACAAAAGATAGGTTAATGTGATAGTAGTTAATGAAATTTGAATCAATCCTTAACATTTCACCACTGGACAATAATTTTTATGGTATTATTTAACAAATGAAAAGCATTTAAAGGTTGGAATTTTTTTATTGGAAGGAATGGAAAAATACCTTTCTCTTTGGCACTACTAGCTTCACATAAATTTCTGGTGATGGCAAGTGAAATGTCAACAAGTGCTTTAAACTTTGTGGAACTTCTTATGAATATTGTACCAAACCCTGAAGAAATGTAAACCAACAGTTGCACATGTGTTGATGTAACCAAAGTATAGTTCCATAAACTAAAATGCTACTGAAGAACAACTAAGTATTGACACAAACGGTCGTTAATCAAGATCAAAGGAGTAATATAAATTCCCCAAAGCTTACACACATTGTGTTCATTGGCTCCAAATTATATAAAGTTAAGGGTAGAGTCCAATCCATTCACTTGCTATAATCACAAAGATGTTTCACATCAAAACCTGAAAAATTCCTTGTTATATTAACGTTGACAATTCAGACGTACCCAGCAAAAGGACAAAGCTCTGTATCCGCGATGTTATAGGATACTCATTGAAGGGTATGATGATATAGAGGTTAGTTGTGTCTTGGTTAAACTGTGCAATACTTATTAGTTGCTTTTAATTTCATCATATACATTACATTAAAGTTACATATTGATCTGTAGTTTAATGATTAAAGAGGTATAAATATTAAAGGACATTGGCTTCTACCATCTCAGCGTTGTAAAATAAGTGCTGTCTAGGTCAATTATTGGGGATGAAATGCAAACAGCTGTGGCATTAGAATTAGGAGATGAACCTCGGGTAGCAGTATTGTTATGAACGAAGGATTCTATGAATTTTGTGGGAAGTTAACATGTCTGATACTGAACAGGACTTTTGGTCTTACAATATGTTTGTTCTCTCCACATTGGGAGCTGCTAATGCATTCATACCACAGTAGTTTCTTCTTTGCAACATTTTTCGTGGTCCCTTTGACCACATGCTTCAGTCTATTTTTGTGGTGCAATGTTTGTGGGAGTGTTTTTACTATTTACTGGTAAATCTGTGCACTACAGCAATCAAACAAAACAGCAGTTTTCCACTGTAAAACCTTTTACAGGTATCTAAGGAAAATCTTGCCCCATTTGGGAGATATTCAACAGGGTTTAAAGCTCTGTCAGGCTGCCTGTCATTTTGTCAGTCTGGTACCATTGCATGGAGTCAAGGCTTTACTTTCCATATTTCTTTACATATTTTTCAAGGTGACTGTAAGCAGCATTGACACTAAAGTCGCTGCCAATGTTAGGTCATGTTAAACCTTTTCTGTATGTTAGATGCTGTTGTTGTGAAGTAACATTAAAACAGTGATATCTCCCAATTGGGAGTTTTCTTAGATATGTGGGAAAACTATTCCTTACAAGTATATCACAGTGACCAATGATCTTAGTTGGGTTTGCTTCTTATTTAAAGGTTATTAGTATTGCCCCCAAATATGCTAGAAAAGTCAAATAATGGTCACCCATGCTCAAATTTATACAAGCATTCTAAGCTTCCGCTCTAAAAGTATTTATCCACACTGGGATATTTAATTGTCTATTAATAATTTTAATATGTAAAAGTAAGTGGGCCTGACGTTTCGATCCTAGCAGGATCTTCTCCAGAGGCTGAATGACAAGTAACAGAAACTACAAGGGACAAATACAAACACAGAATACAGACAGGTTAATGAGCAGGGTGAATACAAAAGAGTTTGATGTAAGAGGATTAGTCGACAAAGGATGGAGAGAAGAAAGAAAAGAAAGAGAAGAAAGAAAGAAAATAATTTTAATAATCTTCATTGGCTGGGAATATTAATATTTCAATAATCCGATCCCTCTATAGGAAAGCACTTTTTGAATCCTCTTTTTAGGGGCTAAAAATTGATGAACTTTAAAGCAATTTCAATCTTAAATTAATATATAAAGGAAATGTTCTGCATTTCTCTTTCAGGTTGAGTGGTTGTTCTCCATTTATGGGAGAAGATGATAGGCAGACATTGGTGAATGTACGTGACGGAGACTGGGAATTTGAAGAAGATATTTGGGACAATATCTCAAAAGAAGCTAAGGATTTTATAGCCAAAGTGCTTGTCGTGGAAGTAGAGTAAGTATTGTGAATTTCATCTTTTTTTTTTTTTGTTGCTTTGTTTATCCTGGAGTTAATATCATTGATACAGCACTGAAGTATTCTCTACTGCATGTGGGGCCTTGCATCTGAAAGCATCTATAGTATAATTGTAATAATGTGACACTTCACTGGAGACTGTTCTAAGCATCTTAATATCATCATTCTGTAGTTTTCATATGGTGCCAATTTCTCTCCTCACATTATCTTTGACTTGGGTTGTGCAGTGTTCAGTTGTTAACCTACAATTTCTCATCAGTGGGATGTGGGTTTACTCTGGGTGTTGTTAAAATTAAGCCTCATTGGTGGATCTTGCAATTTAAACACTAAAGATCATGTGGGATAATGAAGGGATGTGCACCGAGGAAGGAGGAGGACAAGGTGAATACGACCGTCGATTTAAGCCGGTCACAACAATAAGGGCGACACCAGAGATTAGAATAACCATTGATTAATTAAGCCAGTAAAAACAACCTCGATAAAAACAACAGGTGTGATATAAAATATAGATGAGAACAGCATTAGAAACATACAAGAGAAAAATATTGGGAATACCAACACAAATGAGCACTAGATTACCACTTCTATGTCCAATCTAGCATAGCATTCTATTGGACTATCATGAACCAACAAGTCATCAAATATCAATAACAACATGAACATAATGTAAATATGAATACCTGCAACATGAATGATATCAATATGATTATCAACATGAGCACCACAAAAGCTCTTCCTCATGTTACAACTGGTGTATCTTTAACATGAATGATAATACTACGATAATATGTCACAACAACAATACTTATTACATGGACCACCATACTGTATAATAAATGGGACACACTTTGTACTATCAAACTATGTTCCAAATGACAACAAGACAATAACTTTGTGCTTAACCATCAGTGATGAAACACTATCTCTTAATATCAAACAGTGGTAAAATAACATTTTAATGAACCTAAAATAGCTTTAAAATTGATAATATATACATATAATTTTAGGTTAAAGAATGACAACACGTAATAACGAGAATCAACAGTGTACTGTGTCCAAATCTTTCACGCTCGCCACCAAACTAATAATCAGCAGGCAATATTTGGATCTCGATTCTCAACCACTTATGATACGTAACCGCCTATGTACTCACCAACCCAACGAGACCATTACAGCAGCGGATGTTGTACCTGGGATGACGGAAGCCTATGATACCAAGTGTTATGACACAGAAGCTAAACCAAACAAATATGCAGATAAATAATATACAAATACCAATCCACCTTCAAAGAAAGAACCTTTGCATACATTACTGACATAATAGCCATTCTGATTACAGATAACAGTATTTAGTATTACATGAAAACAATGTACTTCAGAGTTAACTTATACACAAACTATATGTCAGAATAAATCAAACTGGAAACAACATTAATAATCAATAAATCCTCAACTCCTACTAATATCGCCATATAATCCATACATGGGAGCATGTTGTCCATATATTCATCGCAACAAATCCTTCTCTAAACAACATGGTGGTCATACATTGAAGATCAACCCATTTAACATGTACGTCTCATGATTCTACTAACACAGCTAACATCATACCTGTATTATACATAGAATTATGGTTTCCACTCGTCACTGACTATTTTTAGGAACCGATAATTAATACAATGTGATAGAATTATGAAGTAATGAAATCATTTTACATAATGACAGTTAACGTTAACTTTCTTGGATTAGGTTCCCTACACAAATTCAGTACAGATTGTTCTACACAACCGTATCGTCAACAATGATATTCAGGTCATGTATTGCAAATACTATTTCATTCTAACTTTATATCATGTTATAACTCATTAAAATTCAACAATTACACTCACCAATCATATAATCTTCTACATAATACTCTTATGATAATAATAATAATCAGCAGTTATTTTTATGACCCTTAAGCGACCACAAATGTGGGAGACACCTGCAAGGGCTTATGGATTACAACTTACGCGTCGGGTGGCTTCCAATTCAACATTTGATCTCAAATTTGGAATCTTTTCAATTCAGAAATGTCAAGACTTCGCATTAACAAAGAGAACATTAAATTCCAGTTATTATTCTTATCACTTGTGATGTAACATATTATCATTGACTTCTGTTCAAGTTTCAATTCTTCAGCGTGTTTAGTCAGCACACCACGCTACCACGCAATGACTGAGATGAACCGCTCTAGTGTGCCTTCCATCCAGCACAGTGATACGATTCACATCACTACGTGAAACTGACAAAAACCTAACTATTTATTATTTAACGTGTATATATACCTATAAATACTATAACCACATGTCAAGACTTCGCATTAACCAAGAGAACATTGAACATTGTAATTATTTCGAATACCGTCTCTACATTAACTGCGGTATACTACTAATGGACAGAGTCAAGCGGGTGTCCGGCAATTGATCAATCGTGATACCCCCTTGGCATGGCAAGAGCACTTATCAGCATGAAGAAGTAGTACCACCCTCTGCATTTATTCAAAAGTTCACCCCACTACAATAACTCTGGGTGTTGTTAAATTTAAGCCTTATTGGAGGAGGTGGATCATGCAATTTAAACACCAAACTTCTGGTTTAAAGTGACCATATTCTGTTCAGGAACTCTGAGGACATGATTAAGATGTTGAGTGGCCCCCTCATGTTGGCATCTGGAGATAGTATGTGCAGTGACTGTTTGTAGGAAATGGTTAAATTTTGAGGGCATTTCTGTCTTTGGTGGTGCTATGTTTTAAGGGTGATGGTCAAATGCACACGTTACTGCAATACATCCTCTAGACAAGCAATTTGTTCAACTTATGTTAATCTAAGGCCTTTAAACAGCCTTGTGGAATAGTTCGACGGACACTTGTTATAATCTGGGGACAGTACATGAAAATCCTGGGATGCTTTTAATATAGAATAGAAGTGAAATAGATACTATAGTCATTTTGGATATGCAGAATAGATACTATTGTCATTGTGGATATGTCAAATAGATACTAATTGGCATTTTGGATATGCGGAATAGATACTTAACTATAATCATTTTGGATATGTGAAATAGATACAATTGCCCTTTTGGATATAGGAAATAGATACTATAGCCATTGTGTATATGCAAAATAGATGTACTACTGTACAGTCATTTTGGATATGCTGAATAGATACTATAGCCATTCTGCATATGTGTGAAATAGATACTATTGCCATTTTGGATATGCTGAAACGACACTATTGTCAGCTTGGATGTGCGAAATAGATACTACAGTCATTTTGGATATTTATGCAGAATAGATACTATAGTCATTTTGGATATGTGAAATAGATACTATTGTCACATCATTTTGGATATGCTGAATAGATGCTATTGCCATTTGGATTCGGGAATACTATACAGTCATTTTGGATATGCTGAATAGATACTATAGTAATTTTGGATATGCTGAATAGATACTATTGTCAGTTTGGATATGAGAAATAGATACTACAGTATAGTCATGGATGAAATAGATAATGTTTTCACATCATTTTGGATATGCTGAATAGATACTTTAGCCATTGGGCATATGTGCGAAAAAGATACTATTGTCATTTTGGATATGCTAAATAGATACTATAGTCATTTTGGATGTGCTGAATAGGTACTATTGCCATTTTGGAGATGCGGAATAGATAGCCTACTATAGAGTCCTGTTGGATATGCTGAATAGATACTATTGCCATTTTGGATATGCAGAATAGATACTATAATCCTGTTGGATATGCGAAATAGATACTATAGTCATTTTGAATATGTGAAATAGATACTATTGTCATCACTTCATACTAGTACTCACACTTAGAGCATAGTACTCATACTCAGCATACTCATACCAAGAGGAATTCTACTTATTCTCCTACTCCTGAATGCTGTTCTACCTGTACTACAAGTCTGACTATCAGATCCATTTATGCAATGGTGGATGAATATGTATTAAAGGACTTAATCAAAGAATAACAATAAGAGGTTATTTTATGATCCAAACATGTGTAACACTGACTATTGAGAACAGTCCCAGTTAGGTGGTTTGTATTGTGACTATGTTGATCAGGGTTTATCAAGGTGATTACAAGTGATACCATCCTAAAGGACAAGGAATTCTAAGAATTACTGACAGGTTTATATCAACATTATGTATGGGCAATTACCAGCCACTGAATACAGGGTTTGTAAGCTGCATGAAAAGTCAGCTCGCTTTCAGGAGTGGAGATGTTATTCAATTAAGCAAGAAAATAGCAACTTAAGGAACCAAACTAGCAGAAGACCACAGCAAGAAGGTTTGTTGGGGAATACTAAAGCACTGTGTTGAACCACTATAAATCTAATTGTAGTGTTAATGCTGATTAGACCCTGCAATTGGAACCTTGCACTAGTCTAGGATTGGGGTGACCTGTCAATTTGGTTGGTGAGTGTCACTTTCATAACTTAACACAGTATTAGAGGTTGTTAAAGGTAGCCCTGCACATTCACTTATGGGTTTGTGCCTTTTCTTCATGTAACAAACCGCAACTTTTTTTGATGGGGATGAGCAAGGGGGAGGGGGAAGAAGAGCTGGAGGCTTCAAAATCAATTGTTCTTGTTATCTTAATTTAACATCGATTGCAGGGTCTGATCCATTTAAATGTAAACATGTCTAAAGAAACTTGCTCTTATGGAGATAATTATCTTTCATTCTGTCACGCCCTTTCTAAATCAACAAACGGATATTATTTATTATTCGTCTTTCGTTATCTTTCTTTGGACACAGTGCTGTCCTCAACATATTGTAGAGCACTTCCTGGAGAGGATTTTGTATATCATGTAGTTTCCTATCTGTAAGAAACACATTAGCTAATGCAATTGTCAGAGGATTTACCTAGAAGTATAATCCAAACGTGATGCATATGTATAGTTAATAAGCACCCTAAAGTTGGAACCATTCCAATGATGTAATTTGATCAACATTAAAGGGCAATAAAATACTTTCCCCTTTGACATGAGTAATACTTAGAAGTTTTAAGCTGTTTGTTTGTTTCTTCAGAGCAACTATCCTAGGGTGTTACTATGCCAGTAAAATATGTCTCCAAGGAATTAATTCTAGGAAAGCAAAAAGCAAATATCAGCTATATAGTGAGAAGTTATTGGAATTGAAACTTTGATATTAGTTACAGTCATTTTATGATTGAGTAAAGTTCCTGCTTTTGTTATCAATGCAGTTGCTCACTTAATATCACTGGAAGACATCGTGGGTGATTCTTGCTTACGTAGGCAACCGTGGAGAGGCTATCAACTGATATTTCATTTTTGGAGATGATGTCTTGTATTAATAAAGTGCATGTGAGAAAGTTGATGGCCTATTTCATAGATTTATAGACATGCATGGAGAATGTGTCATGCTCATTAACAAGAGCCTGGGCTCTTCAAAGGGTAGATTGACATGATTTAATATCTTACTAAGAATTGATTCTTATGTCTCAACCATTTATTTATCTCCTTTCTGGTACTGTTTTGTTGTAAGAGCGCATGTGTTTAAGCACATAACTGAGTACAGGGCAAAGAGAGTATTATAAAATTAAAACCGAAAAGAAAAAAGAAATAAAAACAGTCAAGTGAAGTAAGTGATGTTGGTTTGCATAAAAAAAAATTGGAAAAGGGTTTGAGTAAATATGTCATGAATATTCAACAGACAAATGAAGTTAGCTACCTAGTTGGGACATTTTCTTATAAACTGTGTAGTTTCATGTCATGCTTTAAAGCACTTGAACTGATAGTATGAGCAGTATGAATATTCAGTCTGTATCACCAAATGTTAGGGATTGTTCATACTATCAGTACGAATGCTTTGAAGGAAGCATTATATGAGAATACAGTATCTATGAATGTTCTTAGTTAGCATTGGGAAAGTGTCCCAAACTGTCTTGAGTGAATATTTATTAAATTTTACATATTAAATATTACAAAGTATCTTCTACCAAGTTTATAGTTCATCTGTATTGCACTAAATATGAATTATGGTGGGCTATATGACTTGATCAAAGCTTCCAAGAAGATTGAGTCTTCAATGAAAAGAGTTGTACCGAATGGCTATAGGGGTAAGGAACCTTGCAATCTAAGAGTTCTTGGGGGAGGGGGTGATCTTTCACTAACATGCTCTTGGACTTCTGATGTTATTGCTGTGCTTCTATGTTATGTAACCATGCAATGTTGTGTCATTGCACATTTCAGTGTACTTTGGTTTGTTTATAAACTTGAGCCCAACTGAAATTGGTGTAATTTGCAGCTCAATTCATATCAACTGTGGTTGCAGCTTACTGGGAACTGTGGAATACGAATGGTTGCTTTACAGTTTTGTTTTACCATGAATCGTTCATTCTTAACCTTGTTACCATAGAAATGTACATTAACAGTTTGCCAAAACATCAAGAATAATTTATTCCATGGTAGGTAACACACAGGGCTAATCGGCCAGTTCCCCTCACATAGTGTTTGTGATGACCAACACAATCACAACAACAAACAGCCCTTATGAATTAAAAGGAATGTTTCCTGTACAGGCTTTGTGTTCTGAATTCATATATATTATTTCACTGAACTGCAAACTCGATTCTCAATTCACTAGTTTATAACTTTATTCTACCAACTGTCCTTGTGACATTCAGTTCACATCTTACTTTGCTCTCCTATATTAGTCTGTTTAATAGTTAGGGGACCCTAAAAAGAAACAAATTTGCAGAGGTTCTTAAGTCAAAATGTGCCTATGAAGGCTGCGGAAGGTAAAACTAGTTCAACATCCTAAAAGGGATGTAAAAGGGATAAAATTTAAAAAAATTTAAATATCATTTTCCATGTAGCAAATTTAGGGTAATGCACTACTTCATGTTAAAGCTAGTTTTTAATATACTGAGGTAGGGCTGTAGGGAGGAGGGCTTTTGTTAATCATGTAAATTATAAAAATTCATCTTGTATAACGATAGCTTCTAGGGATATTGCAGTCTGGAATGCCTGTGTGATTTGATGTTAATGTTTAATTCACAGCAAAACAGTAAACAATAAGAATGAGATATATCCCATTCCTGTGATGCAGTTTAGGCATAATTTGTCAGAGATTTAATAGCTAATCTCTTCTGAGTTAATCTAAGGTGATCTAACTTCCAAGGGACAGCTTATTTCCAGCTGCAAATTATTTCAGTCCCTTTGAATTGCATTCAGATCATTCCTCCAATTGACAGATCTTTTAGTTTACTTATGTATTAATCGATCTATGAACTCTATCTGAGGTTATGAGGTCACACTTAATCAGTTATCTAATTGGCTGGGTCAACATTTATTGCCTGCCAAAGATGATCAGCCATCAATTTATTTTCCTGAGTTTAGCTCTGAAGAATCAATGGGTGTAGACTGAGCCAGTACACAGCTTACGTACATTATTCATAACTACATGAGACAGACTCTAAGACATGAGGTGTGGATAGTATTTCTGACAAATGGGTTGAAAACTTTCTTTTTAGTTAATTTTTTGTTAATTAATTCAAAAGCCCAACTGTTATGACTGTTACTTGCACAATGACTTGCGTGTAATGTTCCTACAGAAGTTTAACGCCTGTAGCCGTGTACAGATCATAATTTAAATGTAACTGGAATGTATGCTTGATGGATACAGTCTGGAGAGTTTGCTACCCTAGTAAAATATTTCTGCCAGTATCCAGGATTTTTAAGCGTAAAAGCTGCTTCTAAGGGGTACAAAAAGGACTAAACTAAATGAACTGTTGGGGTGGGAGGGGGGGATAATGGTCTGTGTAGTTTTGTTCTTCCTTATCGATGACAAAAATCTTCAGATTGGATGATGAATATGATCCATGATTTCATATTCCAAGAGAAATAGTTCTGTGTGGGTGGGCTGATACTTTTCAAAAGGATTCCATAGATGTAATGTAAATTAGTTGATGAATGAACTAGCAGATTATGAGTGGAGTCTGTTGGAGAGTGTTTATAGGATTCAAGTTGACTGCTCCTTGTAATCTCATTGGTTGTAAATCTTGTTAGCCAACTCCTCTGAGTACAATCGATTTTAAACTGTCAAATGGTGGGTTCAAATTCAAGATGCAAAAGTGCAATTAGATTACTTCATTACAGAGAGAAACATATAGTTCATGTCTAAGCCATAAAAAGAAGAAAGTGCATTTAGTTTCCAGGTACTAGCTGAGAATATATATTGAGCACTATTATACAAATTATGACTCCTTAATTCAGGCGCATAGCGAGGAATTTGCCAAGGGAGGGGTGAAACTGTTGGCAAACTATCAGAGCTGTAGATAAGGAATTGCAAACTATCTAAGCGTAGCGCCACCATGAGTTGGCGCGAAGCGTACAAGAAAATTTTGGCTGGAAATGCCTCCCAGATCGCTGGGAATGGCACTTCCCAGGCCTTGTAAGTTGCATTTTAGCATTTTCTCTTTTGAAATTACTAGCGATATCATAAAAGCATACAAAAAAAATATGCTCAAGGGGGGGAGGCGGGTTGCCGCCCCTTGGCTACGCGCCCGCCTTAATTGTTCCCAAACCCCTCCCTTCTCTTACTTAGTTCCTTACTTCACTTAAAACCATCTTTCTGCTTCTATGACGACCTCTTTAACGAAAGTAAAATGAATATGGGGTCTTTACATCTATCATTTTGCCTAAGATATATTTTACTTCTTTAATACTTTGATCATGTCTCACCCCTGGATAAATTTCCCTATCCAGGTCAGGTGGACAAAGCAATTTGCTGACTTAATTACTTAGCACCATTTGGCCTGAGCTACAAGTCCCTTCTGATTAGGACTGTAATGACCGCTGTAAAATGACAATTGGTTAGAACAGAGCTCACACCAAATGGATGAAAAACTGTCCGGGGTATTAGTGGGCCTCTTGTGATTTTAATAGTGTTTTCTTGTTTAGTATGTTGCCATGGTTACTCCAAGCAGTGCAACCATTTAAGATTTCAATAATTAATGCTGATGGGATGGCCAATTTCTTGTCACACAGCTTGCAAGGAATATTGAAATATACTCCTTTCACCTCCTCCATCCCCTATATCCTGACACCCCCAGTCCCAACCATGCCCCCCCCCCCAACTTTGAAGGACTAGTAGTTCAGCAGTTACATGTCATCTTGTTGTATGAAGGTTTAATATGCACTTCAGAAAGCTTTTACCACCAAAGAACTGTAATCTGTACTTTAAATGTGTTGGACTGTAGCTATATGCATTTGACATTTAAAAGGTCTGATCTAGAAAACCATCTATGGTAGTGATCTATCTCTGTAACCGCAAATTATATTAGTCAGCAAGTTATGATATAAGTTGGCGTGGGAGTTGCTAGCAGTACCGGGAACATTTGATTATGTGCTTAATGAGTTCAGCTGTCAGACTGTGTTGAAGTTAGAGGATCATACAGCCTTGGCTTCTCATTTGAGTGTCAGGGATTATCAGCAGCTACATTTATTTCTACCATCTAACGAAGGGATTGGGAAGCTGCTTTGGTAATTACTGGCATGCTTTACAGCTGCTGTTTGTTATATTTCACCTCACTACGACATCTGTATCTGAAAGAGGACTAAGAGTTTTTGAAGTTTGCTTTACTCCTGTAGGTGTAAGTCAGTGACCCAGCAATAGTTTTGGAAGAACTCCTTCAGCAACCAAAATAGTCACAATTAAATGATATTGGAAGAAATGTTTAATGGTATAACCCATTTAATTAGGTCATGGAGAAACGTTATGTGGCAGACAAACATGACATCACCTTAATTGTACCAGTTCAGATTGGCCTCAGTCATCGAGCAGACCATATAATCTTTTGTATCACCATGTACATGATGTCACTTACACTGAGTGAACAGACAGAGATTACATAGATTACTGGGAGGATTAATCAATTGATAAGCTCAGCTTAACATTGTCAAAGAGAACACTGCTTAGTCACTTACATGCTACTGTTCGGTGTCATTGTTTAAAGCATTGAGCCACATGACGAGACATACATCTTGAGTTTATGTTGGTGTGATGGAGGGGTGCAGGGTTGGGGAAGTGGAGGGTAAGGGTAGAAAAAACATAAAGGATGAAACGAATCATGAAGGGACATGGATGCATTCACCTTCATGTGTGTTATGGATGCATGAGGGCAGTTGGGGTGTGAAGAGAGGGAGTGGATAGGAGATGATTTAATTTCTTTGGACTTTTTCAAAGTATTTACTGGTACTTGTTTGTTTTAAGTTTACCATTGATAGAAGTCGAAGAAGACAGCTGGTTGCGTTCCGTTTCCAAATATATACAGCCATGTGGTAAACATCAGACTCAATTAACATTAACACACCTGGTATATGGATGTTATGAAGTACTATATTTCTTGTCACACCTGCCTGTAGGTACTGTTATTGTAGCTTTATAATTAGTTGTTTGTCAATTAACAATAACTTTTCATATGACTGCATAACTCATGTTTTTCAAGCTGTGATGTGTTGATGACTTGAATGACAATGTTCATGATTGGAAAAGTGGTAGACTCTTCTCAAGGTTTTAAAAGTATTTATAACAATTGCACATCCAATAGAGCTTGAAATCATCAGTTTATGAAAACTTTCTCAATATATCATCCCTGTGTCCCCAATTCCCATCCTCCTTGAGGATTTGTTGGCAGAGTGACAGTATATTGCCCATAATATAAGATTAAACTTACAATGAACTCATACATCTGGCCAGCCTCTTTCATAAACATAGCTGACAAAGTTCATATTATTTAAGTATTTGTAAGATCTTGGTTAAATAAGGTTCACTGTTTTCTTGGAAAAGTATATAAAGTAGTACCATCTATTGACCTGAAATCTTGCTGCTGTTTAACCCCCTCTGATGTCCCCTTCCCCAATAGAGATACAGCCCAGATGGCAATGAAACTGTCATGTATGAAAATAATTGTTCCCCCTGTAAATCCATCTCAAAGGTTTCTTTCAATGCCAGTATCCATTGTTTGCCTTGTAAATCCTTTTGAGCTTTTGGTTTTACATCAGCTGGATTTGTCTCTTTCAATGATCAGGGATTATTAATTATCACAATATGTATATTTATATATAATTATCACCATATATATCTTTCATATTCTATATGCCTCTCTGCTGGGTCAAGAATATAACCTGATTTTCTTGTTAGTTCCTTCAACTTCATTCTGGTCTGGTCATCAGTAAATTGATGACCTATAAGTATGTCTCAGTTTCCACAGAGGTCATTTTATCCTCTGACCACCATTGGACTTCATCTCTTGATATTTTCAAACTTGACCAATGTTAATTAAAGTTAATTAGTTTTGTGTTCAAAATATTCTAATTAAGGCTATTAAATATGAAATTTTTTGAATAAAATAAGAGGAAGAAAAGAGAACCTCTGTGCTCTCTCCTTTCTTGGATTATATAATAAATAATTATTTCTATCTAAAAGTAGAAACTGTTGACATTTATGTTGAGATTATTGAGGTATCAAGTGTTTTGTAAGCTATACTGCACTGGAAGTTTGAAACAATTAGTTAGTAAGGGATAATCTTAAAAGTATTAAACTTTATTTACCTCTTTTAGGTATAGCTTGTGTACACTAGTGTAGAGAGGTGTGATACATTACAGTGGTTTTGAATAATGTCCATCTCCTTTTGATGTCCGTGTCTTTTGGACAGTGCAGCATTTAATTGAAAAGTTTGCAGTGCATCTCTGGTCATCTACGTGCCCCCCTAGGAAAGCTTTTTCTGGATTGTTTACATATACCGCAGATAAGTCAAAAAGTATCCTAATGGCCATCTGCGAGTTATCACAGCTAAGATCACCCTGGTACAAAGTGACGGAGGCGAGCCATTTTGCAAATTCTTGACATGACTCAGATATCACTCCCTCTGTGGAAAGTGTTCCCAGCCCAGCGTTATGCTCGGCAGTCAGATGTCTTGATAAACTTACAACCCTACAAGCAATTAAGAGCTGTCAAATATTAAATCAAGTTGTCTTTTGCTTTTGGCAGGGAGCGATATACATTGAAGCAGTGCTTGGAACATCCCTGGTTGAAGGTAAACTTTATATTTTATTTTTATCAATAACATTTTCCTTAATTTTTGTCTTCTTTTTGAAACTAAGTTTATCTTTCTTCCTGGTTTTGATCTTCAGTGTGGACTGATCATTCCCTAACCGCACTTGGTCGGTGATATTTCAGTTGAATTTAGTCTCAGCATGCATTAATGGAGGTATATTAAGAATGCTGTCATACCGAGGATAACTTTCAGTTAGTGACACCAAGCTGTCGAACATTTGTATATAGAAAAAATTCCCGCCTCTCTAGTGACGACGTTTAAGTCTGTATATTAGGGTAGGGTTTATTAATGGCTTTGTCTTTATTTTAAAGGATTGACTGCGAATCTGAATGAATCAGTTGGCACCAGTATTCATTAGTAAATCCCATTGATTAGGTTGTCACATGAATGATGAATAGCTCAAAACAAAGTTACTGCAATTACTGCAATTTCAATGCTGATATAGTCATTTAGTAATAACAACCTATAATAAAAAATCATACAAGTAGCAAACTTTGTCACGGTCGCTTTTAAAAGTTTGGAGTAGTGTTTTCTCCATCATCAACGTCAGTGAAATGAAATACAAATTTAAAAGTGCAAAATCACCATAATTTACAGCTTTTAACAAGTTGTGACCTGGCTGTTCTTGGGTTTTAGCTACTTAAATTCCTTTTTAAGAGAAACAAGATCCTTTGGAGATGATATGATAAAATCCAATCCATATTTGACTGCAGTTTCTGATTATCAATCTTGACGCATGAACTTCTTCAAAGAATTTACTTTCGTTTTAATGAACTTGTTATCCTGTATAGGCAACAGCTTTGCCGAATGTCTGGTTTTGATGTGTAACAGATCAGTTTGATAGGCGAGCAGCAACAATGGATTTTGGTGTAAATTATATTTCAGGGAAGATGGTGAGAGGAAAAAAAAGAAATAATATCCGGGTTACAATCCCAAATGAGCAACTTCAAAGTAGGAGTCACAACTCTGAATTGGAATTAAGTTTCGTCTAAGCCTATTATCTAGAACTTTATCAAACATTATGGAAAGGTTGTGCTGTTGAGCTGCTAGTCAGTAATTAGCAAAGACTTAGTCCCATGGGAACCTTGATCATTCAATGCATCTGTTTTCAACACCTCATGCTATGTAGTAGCCTAAATGGAATGTTACCTAATTGATTTCAACTCTTCACATTTAAATAAACTGTCTTTGATTAAACAGTTGACAGAGATCATCCAAATGATTAAGTTCTTAACATTTTAATGCCATACTATCTTCTGTCTTTGTTTCTTTACTATCTTTGAATGCAAATAAATGCCTGTTTTGATGCTTTTGTGTCAATTGTCAGAATGTCTTATGACGTAATAAAGTGTAGTTATGAAAGAAGATGTTTCTATGAAAGAGCTACTCCCTTCCACATCCTCCAACACCCTCCCCTACATGCTTACAGTATAACTTATTTGTCATATTTAGTCCAGTTTGGAAACTTTTTAGTGTAATAATTTACATTAACAGTTATAAGCCAGCTTGTAGGGATACATGATCGGCAATTTGTTTCAACAGGTTAATTATGCAAATTTCTTTTTGATTTATTGCAATGAATTTCTAATTGTTTTGCTTCTTGCTATGGCCAACAGTTTGATGAGCGTCGTGATCGGGGTGAAGCCAAGATCAGTACTGAGAGGTTGAAGAATTTCAACTCGAGAAGAAAGTGGAGGGTATGTTGTCATGTTGTTGATGGAGTATCACATAAATTAAAGATACTTTGTATTTTACACCTGCTTGTGTTTGAAAGATAATGTCTCCCCCTGTGTAATAAGCACTTGTTCAAGGACCCTAAGACAGGTTTGAGATTTAGGGGTGGGGTTGGGGAAACAATCAAATCAAAACGTTCACTGGTGTTGAACCATTGCTCTGATGTGCCTGATTATTGGAGGGCCCATGGACCCTGACTCTGCTGAGCTTGAATAAAGTCTGGTAATTTGTTGTTTTAATTAATTAATTAAGCTTTGGCTTTAAAGCCCTTCCACCGTTTTCTTATCGATTGTTATATGTCTTTTCATTGTAAACATTGTAAGATATACATGAAAAGGAAAATATATCAAATCAAAATCAAATGTTACAGTTATTGTACCTGGTAAAATAATTACCAGTTCACTGACTAAAGTTGGCATAATAAAAAAAGGAACCCTTAGTAACATTCAGATTACAAAGTGATATCACATGTGATACTTGAGTCAATCTAGTGCGGGAAAGTCTGATACATGTGTTTGTAGTAATGACGTGCAACTGATTGCATTCAACAGCAAGATTGTGGTTGTCTTGTAAGGATCATGTCTCAAAGCTAGTGTCATTCAACGGCTTTAACCATAGCTCATGTTTGACTGAAGTGCTGGTTTGCTTGTAACAGAAATCCATAGGGTTCTTCCTGCAACAGAAAGCCATATGGTTTCCCACATTCAAATTGTTCTTTTGTACTCCAGAGATGAGGTTAAGAATGAGGTAAGAATGTTAATATGGTTGCAATCTCTGATGAAGTTAAATAGCAGTCCAGTAATGTGTAGATGGTGTAATAATCCATTCTCTCAGTATAAATCATCTATTTCAGTCATGCTCACTAAGTTTACAACTAGAACATTCAAATTACAATGACTCATCTAGGTTTGGAACAACTGCTTGTTGTTGACTTTATGATTGGTCATTTATTTGAAAAAAAAAGAATTACCCCCCCCCCAAAAAAAAATTATGTGATGTGTGAATTTTTATAATTGCCTTTATCCAGAAATTTAGACTATAGGCATTTATTGATTCATGAGGATAAACAAATGACTGTATTTAAAACTTTTATTTGTTTGCGATGGTTATGTGACTCATAGCTTCCAAACCTTTTATTAGGAAATCTTGTGAAACTCTTAAACATGTTTTAGCCTAGTCATTTCTTCCCAATTTTTTTTGGGATTTTTGTTTGTTTTATGCTTCTTTAAAACTTTCTTGCTCTTACTGATCAAACTTTCATAAAGTGAATATTTCTCGGTTACATGATTTACATTATATAACAAAACTACTGAGCCAACAGGAAACATGTTGATAATACTCCAGTACTTATTGTGAGACTTGACTCTTCAGGCTAAATGACTTCCAGTGGTAATTCTCGTACTTAATATCATCACAGTATTGACCAAAATCAACACTAACAGAAAAAATCAAGAACAGTTTGTGTAAATTGAATAATAAGAGAGTAACTTGATGAGTTTAAAAGGCTGTTGTTTTAATTGACAGATATTTGCCCAAAACCTTTTTACATAACACATACTATACTCTCCTTTGCATAACAGAACTAGAGTGAACCCTTATGGACTCAATTATCATATTGTCAAAGGTTACCTGAATTCTTTCAAAGAAGTAAATGTGTTTAGCATCTGCTATCTCCAACAGCTAGATGATCATGTGATGTAGAAGCCATAGTGACCTTGCCTATAGCTGTTCTTTTAGGTCCCTGGATTCAATCCAGATTCCAAACATATTGTATCATGTGTGTATACAAACTTTTGAACTTCTCAACCTAAATAGCTCTACAAGCTGTAGGAGGGAGCCAGCCATCAGAGGATGAGATACAAACTTTGTCTTCACCAACTAATGTTCAAATACAAAAAGGTTTTCAGCCTTTATAGTGTTAGTTCATAAAGGTTCAGGATATGTGGTGTGTGTGTGCATGTGTGTGTGACAGGTAGGGGGGGGGGGGTGAGTGAGGCTGGGAAGACCCCTATTCATTTTCACAACATGGATTTTCCCTACCACTGAACACTCACCACCCTCACTCCTTAATTTGAAACCTGTGTGGGATCCCTGAGGGATAGTTTAAATAAGTCTCATGTAAAAAATGTTTGAATAAACATTATTGATCAACATGTATTTTACTTGTATTTTACTTGTTAGACAATTTTTGACCTAACAGATGTGGTATAATTATGATGGATATATGTTAGATAAAAGAAAATGTGTGAATAACAGTATCATGAGTTTAATTTCTGCCATAGGCAGGCATAGTTTCTCAATTTATTCATGGTTCTCAGATGCAAATAGAGGTACTTCTCACATGCCTAGTGAGCAATAAATATTTCTCAGCATAGGAAGACAGACCCAAAGATTTTCAACATGAAACTGTTTGAATTCATGAAGCATTAGCTTCTATAGCTTGAGAAGGGTACAATACTACTAAGTCATTTCATGTTCTCTGAATAACCAGCACCTTTTGTTACAGGGAATATTTTATCTAGTATCGCTTTGCAAAATTCTATGCAAAAAGTGAAGATGTACAGTGTAGACGTTTTGGTACAAAGTTCACAGCCTTCAAAACTTCTACGCAAAACCTGAACACTAAATTATTCCATGTTTTACACTGTATACTTCAGCTGGTGATCTTTACCACACATATAGTGTCTTCAGTTTCTATCCAGGTCTTCTGACTGGCTGAACATAAATAGATTTTAGAAATGTTAGAGGTTGACATTTCTCAGGGTGTGACCTTTGAAGTTCAAGTATAAATAACAGTAAATTTATCCATGCAAAGCTGGCTGTTTTTGAGACTTGACACACGGGGGGGGGGGGGGGGGGGGGGCAGGGCAGTAAAAGGTCACACATATTGGCAGAGTTTCTCATAAACCACAAATTTTTCCATGTTAAACTTCAAACTACAATCTGTAGATGAACTGGTATCCTACAAATTAGGTCTCCATATAGAGACATTAGGCTTTGATTGTGTGTCTGGCAATATAGCACCAAGTGTGATCATGTCTGAATATATTCAAGATCTGTAACAAAGACAGAAGATATATTACACTCAAATTAATGGAGCACTAAATTTACTATATTACCCTTAGTACAGTATTAGACATCCATTTTGTTTTGGTGACAGTGGAAAGGTCAACTTTATTTGCCTGTGGTATGAAATACAATATGTGGGTGGCAGTGTGTGAGGATAGCCATTTTAGAGTCTTGGCAATATTTGGATCTGTTCTTGCACACTTTGATGTTGTAATTGTACTAAATGATATTTCTAAACAGTGCAGTCATACTTTCAATCATCACAAACTTGTAAATAAAAGGATGACAAGGAAACAAAAGTCTTCAGAGTTTTGAGAATGTTTATGAATTTTTACAAGGATAAATTTGTGAAACCCTTATGTGGTGATTTTAAGTGCCTTTATTATTACATTCAATTACACGCATGCGAACAGAAATTGAGAATGCAGATGTATGTCATACAAATGAGTTTCAGACTAAATGCTATAAAATGATGCTGCAAATCATGCAGTTTTCTGTGGCATCGGGTCAGTTAATATGTTCGAAGGTATATGAGGGGGAGATGTTGTCCTTCACCTTTCCAAATTCCATCCCACCTCCCCCATACCTCTTCTACTAATACCATATGGCATATATGGAATGGCATATATACCCCATCACAGCAAAGACTCAATGGGGTGTAAAAGTAAAAGCTAATGACTGTTTCAAAGCAGTCCTTTTAGAATACCACAGGTCAAAAAAGATAAAGTGGGATAGAAATCACTATTAAACCACAAGTTTAAGCAGGTAAATAATGCAGCTATTTCTTTGTGAGTTCAACAAACTTGTTAGAAGACATGTCTTGAAGATTTCTTTCTCTTTGTCCTCTCAGAAAGCACTTAATGCTGTGAAATCTATGATGAGACTGAGAAGACTGTCCAGTCTGATCCGAAAGGAAGAGGAAGAAAAGAGACAAGAGGAAGAAGCGGCAGAGGGCACCGCTGCTGACGGTGGAGATTCTGGATTGGCATCACCCTCTACCTCTGAACCACGCACTCCTACCACACCCCGTCTGGAGCCCCTGGTGGAAGAAGAGACAGAGGAGTTGGAGGAACAAGTGCCTGCATCCATGGACATCAACCATAATGAGGTGATGGAGAACAACCTCTCAGAGGAGTGTTCGTCAGAGTCCACCAAGAAGGAAAACCGCATACAAGAAGATGTAGTAGAGAACCACCAATCAGAAAAGAGGATGAAGAAAGATCTGTCCAATGAAAAGGAGAGAAGTTTTGATGAATCCTCTTCAGGTACAGAGCGGTCAGTTTGTAATGCATGCTTGCATGAAGCAGTCATGAACCAGACTTCAGAACAACAAGTTAGTACACATCAGTGCGATGTTGTGGTAAGCATGGCATGTTTTTGCAGTGAACACTTTTATGATGCATGGATTGGAGATTTCATAGAAGTACTAGACTCCAAAAAAAGAACCAAAGATTGTTTAATGCAGCAGTTAATCAGTGATCATGTATTAAGTGGTAAACTGGATGAATTTGGGGTGTGGGCAGAGACTCACAGTTACATATATGAGAAGGTCTTAGATCCCTGCATACCCATTGAAGAGCCTGTGACATCTTTCATGATGTCTTACTCTGAATTTTGTGAACCGGGATTGGGTGGTCCACCTACAGAGGACGTGCACCATGAATCAGGAGAGATCACAGAAAGCCATCGAGAGGTCAATGAGAGTAATCAAATTGAAGATAATCATTCAGGTTCCTGGCAGTCAGATAGCAATGGTAACTGCCTCCCAGGAGTTGATAGAGTAGATAATAGCCAGGCAAAGACCAATGAAGACACTAATGTTGATATAGTGGAAAAATGTGTGTCATTGGATCCAGGCAGGGACAATATAAACAAGAGGAGTGGGAGCTTAAACAGTTCCTCAGATGAAGCTTTGTTACCTTCCCCAGTAGATGGATTCTTACCATCACCAGAAGGTGATGGAGAATTAGCATTTAAGGGCAGCAACCAGGATGATAGGAGTTTGCAGTCAAAAGGCTCAGACACCTCAGCTGAGCAAGGAAATCTTTTACAGAAAAATGGGGTAAACAGTGAAACATCAGCAGACAAAACTTCAAAAGGAAAAGAGAAAGTGCCAAAACGAGGGCAAATGTCAGAGAAATCTTTAAGACGAAAGAGTGGGGTGGTGCAAAAGCCGAAACTCCAGGGCATTATTGAGAAAAGTTTAGAAGGGGAGGAAGTAGAACTCCAAGATGGAGAGATCTTCAAAAGCAAAGAATTCCAAGAGGACAAGCTACCATCGACTAAAAGCAAGGATACTCGAAGGATGTCTAATCAATCCATAATGTCTGAGGATTCGGTGGACTTCTCAGATCTTGATTTGGAAGACACCCATCAAGGTCGGTCCGATATACTAGCCTTTGATCATAGTCGGATGGAGGCAAAAGCTGCCGTGCGGAGCCTAGGGGAGAAACCTGTGATGCCTAAAGTCATGCCCCCGAAAATGGCTAACCTTGCACAAATGATGTTAAAGATGTCCAAGGAAAAGAAAACAACCGGCAAGGACAGTTCCAAATGCAATACCCGTCTCTTTCCACCTACTTCTCTCAGAGGGATGGATCCGCCCAGTCCAATCAAGAAAAGTAGCACCTCCAGGGTACCTTTTATCATCAAACGGAGTACCTCTTTGTTTGGGGATGAAACGGACAAAAGACTTCACTTTAGCAGATTTGACAAGTATTTCTTACTCCTTTTTACTTCAAAAGTAGTTAGATTTTATCTAAGCCTCCTTTTTGGACTGGCTTTAGGAGTTATCATCAATTTTTTTGCATTTTCCTGAGATGATGAATCAATCATATTAACTTTAGACAACCCTAAGATGAACTATTTATTTTGTGATTTTTAATTCCTGTTAACCATGTTACCAAAATGGCATCACAAGTCTCTCAAAGAGTTCACAGAGAAAAGAGGAAAATGTTGACAAAATTCTTGTCTTCATAGTGGGATCCATTGGTGAGACAAAAAAAAAAGTAAAACATAGATTAATGTGACACATTGGGATGGGAATTAGATAGAATAATCTGGTTCTGATATTTCAGTGATGGTTATAAATTTTGGAATGCAGTTTGAAAGACAAGCATGTGTATGAACATGTTTGAATATACAGGCAGTATGATATGCATTGTCAAATTAACCTAGTAGGAAAAGTTGCATATATGCTATGGGCCCCGCACTTTCAATACTTGCAAGCCATCTATTCCGATTCAGTGACTCTGCACTTGCTCTATTACTAAAGTACTATACTGCCTTCAACTTTTATGAATGACTGGGTGTTTAAGGTTAGGGATTGTGGTTAATTATCACCTTCAATTGAGGTTATTATTTTAACACAGTAATTAATGGGAGTGTGGTATCTGTGTAATACATATAAGATACATAAATACAAAGTTATTTGACACTGAAGTTCATAGCCACCGCACAAAGACGTAAACGAAAATGGAATGCACCTTAGCTCAATGCTACATTCCCCTCCACTAGCTTAATTCTGCCCTGATTTTTTGACATCACAAAGTATTGGGTGATCTTCTCTTCTCAATAAATCAATAGTGACATTCAGTCGTTTTCTCTTGTGGGACAACTGTTGGAATGAAAAGATGGACCTATGGGCTCCTTAACAAGTTCTCTGTTTTAGACATGTTTTGAGTTGTAAGTAGTATTATATAATATTTTTCAAAGTTTTCTACAAAATAGAGATATTTATCTTGTATAAACTCACTTGTCATCTCTGTTGTCAACAGTTTTAGGATAAGTTTGACTTTAACACAATTTTTATCAGGTTTCAATATTTTATGTATGTCCTTTTTATTTTATAGACAAAACCATATATATGTTGCATGGAGATATTGAAACACTTTGAGACAACATAAGCAGTTTCTTAAAGTTCTCTGCATTAAAAGTAAAATTGTTTTGGTGTAGAGAGGGCAGGATTGGGTTAACTTTTATGGAGATTTCCAGTTTAATTGCATTGGTTTGATAAATTGACCCTGGTAGACACTGACATGAAAGGGATTTGGTTACAACGAATTAACCTCCATAAATTTCAATAGATAATTTGAAGTGTTACCTTCCATGCAAGAACAATACAAAATATGTTATATATAAATATGTCATTTGTCTATAAAAGCAGTTTTATAAATTATGTGAATAACTGTAGAGTATGTTTCTAAAGAATTTATCTATGTCAAGAGAGTTTCATTGTATTGCCTACCTGGTATTGATTGTCATAATTTAGGTTGGAGGGTTGGGAGGTTTAATGTTTGGAACAGAGTGGTATATTTACATAGAAAAGTGCAATTTCTGCCTTAAATAGGGAAGAAAGACAACCATTAGTTCAATAAGTTTGCGTTTTTGTACCACAAAATTGTATGAAGAATTATGATAAGATGTGTATGTGGAAGAATTTATTTTACAAACTGAAATACTCTTTGGTGACCTTGAATAAATAAAGCATGTATCTGAACTATTTCTTGTTTTACACATATCTTTGGAATGTTGCATGTTGTGATTATTAAACTATAAGGTCTATTGCTTGAATGTGAGAGTATCTTCAAAACTCAAAAAGGTAGAAATGTTTCAAAAATCAGTAAATTTTTGTGAGAGAAGATGGAATTTAAATCTGCTGTGTCTTGGCGCTGTGATAGACCTTATAAGTATTAAAATGATACTAATAATCGTTTAATTAGCTTTATGCAGGTCATGTTCAGAGACGTATACCCTTTAGGTCCATGTAAAGTACAGAGAACAGACCATTTGTTTTCTGTTTGCATTGGCACTTTCAATGTTAACATTTTCCTAAAACTAACTTTTCAGAGAATTTTCTCTTTACACATGAAAATGAATAGTCAGATATAGGTGTGGTATATTTTGACATCTAGAATTGCTATAATCATGTGATGCGAATGTCCATGTCATATGACTCATCACATGACTTGTCACATGACAGATTCATGATATGTGATAGCTGACAATTGAGTATCAACACTACTGTAGTTTGCTGTTTTCAACCCATCTTGTTCAATATTTACTCAAAAAAAGCCTTCAAAATATCTTTGGATATCATTTTGGTCAAAATTTGTCTTAATCCAACTTTCAGTTTAATATTAACTAAATTTGAACAATTCATATTGAATTATGTAAAACTGGAGTTATACATATAAGTAGGAATTAACATCTGTGATAGGTTCAGTGCTGCTTTTTACTACATTTTGTACAGCATGTAAAACACTTTGCAGCAATGTATTTGAGTGAATTCATGAAGATTGCTACCATGTGCAGTGTCTGATGCTTGGCAAGTGCATGATATTAGTTGTAAGGTAAATATTTGGTTAGTTGAAAAATGCTAAGTTTGGAAGTCCTCAAGTTATGCACATTGTGTGACACCCATGCAATTGTTCTTTTCTATGACTGCATCGTTAACTAATTTCAATAACTGTGGTATTGCGATACCATTTCTTGATATATAGAGCAAGGACTTTGGTTGCAGTCTATTCACAATGTTCAGGATCGGTGATGATACCAGATGGGGTGAGGTGAGGTTGAAGATATAGATGAATCCAGCTAGCTTGTTCGTTCTTATATCAAGTAGCAAGTAAAATTTGTCATATTTGAATAAAAAAAGTGAAGACTAGAGGGCTGTAAAGCCAGAGTTATGACATGTAAACTAGATCAAGTTGTGCATGGCAACTATATCTTGTGACAGGTTTTGCTGTTACTATGATGACCCAATTAACAAGTGAGCCAGGTGTTGATCCATTCGTACCGGTGATGTATAAACATTTTATATTCACAATTCGGTAGTTACAAGACAAAATAAAAATCCAAATGCAGTCATTTTATGATATTACAAAATTTCCTTAAGAATGGAAGGTGCTAGTTAGCAGATTAATCTAGTATGAATTGGGGTAAATAACAGACTACAGAGAATGAACAAACAGAAATTCACTACTATTATGCTTAAAGTTTTGAAATTTACTCCCATTGTCATGCAAAGCATTTTCTCTCACTGAACCATTGACTAATTTTTTAATGCTGTAATATCTTGAAATAGCTTAAAAGATCAGAAACTCAAGGAAATTACTCTTTGAAGCAATTTTCTAGCATGGAAAAATTAAGAAGAAAACTAAGAAAACAGTTTTTAAGAAGCAGCTGTCTTCCATGGTCTATTCAATCACTCTTTTAGCTAGGGAAGGGGGAAGGGGGGGTGAGGGATGAGGTACATGATACAGGACCCAAATCTCATTGCACCTTTATACAATGATATCAATATCAATAATTTATTGTTCTTTCCAGATGGACAACCGGTCTTTGTTGTACCCCTGGAAGATGCATATCTCTTTGATGAGGGTACTTTGCTTCTAAGCTGTGAATTCAGAGGGCGCCCTCAACCAAAGATCACCTGGTACCGTGGGGGTCAAGTCATCAACAGAAGAGCGAACCACATCCAATGTTGGCGGGAGCAAGGACGGGTGGCGTGCCTTAGGATTGTGTGCATCTCAATTGAAGAAGGAGGAGACTTCTGTTGTGTGGCAGAAAACAGCAAAGGAAGAGCTGAGACGAGATGCAGAGTTGATGTTGCTGGTAAGTTCATTCAATCCTGTGAATGAATGAGTGACTCACAAGTTCCTGCTTACAGGAGGATCTAAAGTACATGCATACATACATACATTGAGCATGATAATTTGTTACTTGATAGCATAAACTACCCCAAGTACTTCAATTAGGATTCAGCACACCTAATGATTTGACCAGTCTTTGTATAATTGTAGACACAAGTGCTCTATTGGCTGGCACTACTTTCCTGTGTGAAGACAAGTTTGGCTTGACCACTGAAATAGTACACTATGTGTTTAATCATGAATTTGTGCAGAGAAGCGTTCAGTATGGCTGGCATTATAAACTTGGGTAGATATTCAATCTCCCCTGTTTTTGGCCAAAAACAGGGGATTCTGTGGTATTTGCTATAGGCAGGGAAGATTGTAATATCACCAGACAATTTGTTTCAGCCTTTGACCGTGTATAATAGCTCATATTTGAAAGAATAGGAGTGGTTTACATGCAAACGTGAAGATGATCTTGTCACTGACGAGCTAAGGAAATTAATGAAAGGTGTGATCTCTAGACAAGTATAGACTTTCTTTTGTCCAAATTCCATAATTACATGTAGTGTTTTGTGGCAATCCCAATGCTAACTTTTAAGTAGTAGAGGAGGAAGGTGTAAACTGCACCCATCATATCTGACATCTCTGGATAATACCATACACGGTGTTAGGTTGTCTTTAACTTAAAGAGAATGAAAGTCTACATTTAAGAAATTCTATTAAGTCTTTTAGTAATCATCCCTTTCTACAAACATCATGACATTGATGTTCCTCTCTTCTCACCTTACAGAGGAACCAGATGTACCCAGTAGACCCAAAGTGGCCCTTGTTTCTTCAAAGGAAGCTTTCTTAACCTGGAAGACAGACCAGCAGCCTGGGAAACCTGACATCAGTGGTTACACACTTTTGTTCAAAGAGTATGGTAAGAATGTAGTAGTGTTAATATAAACTAACATCACTTGGTTACACACCCTTGTTGAAAAGCATATGGTATTAATGTAGTAGTGTTAATATTACCTGACATCACTGGTTATAGATTTTTTCAAAGAGTACATTTAAAGAATGTAGTAGCCCTGTATGTATAACCTGACATCACCGGGTTACACACTCTTGTTCAAAGCGTATGGTAAGAATGTAGTAGCGAAAATATAACCTGACATCACTGGTTACAGACTTGTTCCAAGAGTATATTTTAAGAATGTAGTAGTTTGATATGCTTTTGATGCTTTTGATCGAAGCATAAGGTAAGAATGTAGAAGTGTAAATATAACCTGAAATCACTGCCACTGGTTACCCATTTTTGTTTGAAGAGTATGGTAAGAATGTAGTAGCCTGAGATATGTGACATGACATCACCATTGCGCATTCTTGTTCAAAGTATGGTGAGAAAGTACTAGAATAAGTATTACCTGACTTCACTGATTACACTCTTGTTTTATAAGCACAACCTTGCATTTAGAACTATTTATAGACCCTATTTATAGTCTTAATATGCCTCTGAATGCACCATTTGACACCCCTAAATGGGAGTCAGCTTCAGCAACCCATGGCAACAAGTAATCCTTTAAAAAAAATCCTTCATTTGCCTCCGGGCATACCATATAGGTTCATCCCTTACCTCAATCAGATATTTTAAAATTTCCCCTGTCCCCTACCTGTCAGACCCTGTGCATGCCATTGCCTAAATATAACCTACATATATATATATATATATAAATTAATGAAACTCTTGTTTTTGTCCTTCATTGCCTCTCCTACAACAGGAGAAGAAATATGGCAGACGTACCAGTCGGAAGTTAGAGATACTTGTGTTCACGTCACCAACCTAAAACCAAATACTGAGTACAGATTTCGAGCTGCCAGCATCACACAGTACGGAAAAGGACAACTCAGCAAGCCCTCAATTCTTGTCAAGACCCATCCCGATGGTAAGCAGGAGATCCGAAAATCTCCAAATGTTGATTACCTTAGAAATGATTGTTTTAATACTTATTTGTTTACGTGTCTTTAATTAATTTGGCCGTTGTATTGTGTTCTTGTAAAGCCCTTTGAGCCTTTTTTGGGGGAGGAAAGTGCTATATAAACATCTTCAATGTATGTATGTATAGCTATGTGATGGTGAGAGGTTGTTCAATTTATGATTTACAACTATTGTGAATGACATCAATAATTAAAGAAACAGAATAATTGGTGATGCAATCTTGATTGAAATGCAAAATGAAAGCTAGAGGAATTTTCTAGCAAACAAGGGTTCCCAAAAGACAGAAGCCACTAGTGTACTACAATATGTTGTAAAAGTGAACCAAAAGTTGGATCAATTTTTAATTTTCATGCTTTCTGGTGACATACCTCAATCAGATGGTAAAGTTCATAAATGCTCAAGTTTTCACAAGTATTTCTATAGATTTTATACTCTCCAAATTATTCTGAGAAATGCATGAGAGTGACTACATAACTGGTCTTTGTTAACAATGTGTTCAGAAAGAGAGTAATACAAAGACTGTGAAATGTTTGATCACATCGATCCTTCCAGACTAAGAGTGCCGTTGTTATTCATTTTAATGGAAAAGAGCAAAGAAATTTAATAAGGGATTCAAACCAGTGACCACTGGGTTACAAGCCCAGCCGTATACCAACTAGGCTATCCAGTCCTTGGTGGCAATCCTTATATAGCCATTTCTTCAGAAGCCACAGTACCTTGATTACCATTAGACCAGGGGTCATGTGTCAGTTTCATTCCATACAACCCAAAGAGCTACAGGGAAGAGATTTCAAGAAATATTCAGCTTTTTATACACAATGCAAGTAAATTAATAATGGAAAACTGACTGGGAAGTATAAGACAATGGAAAAGCACAAATGTAATGAACGGCTAGAATGAGTTCAAATCGGTGAAGGACCTGTATAGGTCAGTTGGTTGAGCACTGGGAATTGTAAACCAGAGGTGACTGGTCCGAATCCCATTCTAGCTGTAAATTTCTGTGTCTAAAATTTCCCATTCAATTTTCCATTATTAATTTACTTTTATGTTATTTTAAATAAATATACCTGTTAATTATTATTATGACAGGTTCACCAGCCCTTTCATCAGAGATGGTTAAGACACACAGAGTGAGCCATACCAGGATGATAAGCTACAACCGAACCCTCTCAAATGAATCGGTCATCTCCGACATCGATGAGGAAGAAGACGAAGACCTGATCATAAATGACCTTAGTCTGAAGAACGACGTCAACCCAACTAAATATTACGACTTCCTTGCAGAAATTGACAGGCAGGTCTTTCATTTGCAAAACCATATAGAAAGTGTTTATAAAAAATGTCTAACAGGAATGTGGTGTAAGATGGAGGTACAGACATGGTGCTTGTGTTGGGGCGGGGGAGGGGGGTGTGGGGGAGGGAAGAGTGAGGAATGAGTGGCAGAGAGAATTTCACTTTTGTGGATGTTACTTTCAACTGATTCAGTTTAACAATGTGCTAGCAGAAAAATCCAATAGGTGTTTTACACAAAATACCATCAGTGCATATGCATCATAAGGTCCCCGGTTCGAGTCACTCCCAGGTTAATGTATGTCGTCCAGTTACAGAGTTGTTAACAATTGACAATTCATAACCATGGACGTTAAATATGAATGTAAGAGACTGACCTCGGTCAGCTTGCGGCTTTGATAAGCCAAGGAGGCTTCTTCGCAAGTTCCTGCTTGCAGGAGGATCTAATATACATACATATGCTTTCAACTCACAACCCCTCCCGCAACCAACCAAATCGGGGGTGAAAATTAAATTTGTGACCAACTGGTGGTTACTTTGTGGAGGACCTTCTGTTTTGTACCTTTAATGATTGACACTGATACAGTAAAGTTGAAATTAATGAGTTATCTGATTTTCTGGAATGCAGAATTTATCTTGCAGGTTAATTCTAAAATGTTTGGGAATGGTATGAGAACGGTAATGGCATTTCTTTTGACATTTCTATATTACAACAAGGGCATGAATGTGGGAACCTGCTAAATTATTATTTGTTCTGTTCATTTCAGAGGAAGGTTTGCAGTTGTCAAAAAGTGCCGAAAGAAAGTCAACAGTAAAGAATATGCCGCCAAAATAACAAGGATATCAGAAAAGGACAAGAATCGCTGTTTTGAGGAGCACTGTTTATTATCCGAGCTGAAGCATACAAACATTGTCCAACTTCGTGATGCTTTCCAAACAGCAACGCACATCATTTTAATCACTGCCCGTTACTTTGCCGGAGATGTTCTGAAACATTTAACAAGGACAGATTTCTTCACGGAGGAATCTGTGGCTAATTTTTGTCTACAGATATTAGACGCCTTGCAATATTTACAGCTTAACAGTGTTCTCTACTTGGACTTACGACACGATAACCTCATGATTGAGAGTAGAAGAAGGGATCGTATTCGACTCGTGGATTTTGGAGCAGCCAGAATACTGGAAAACAAGAAGAGGATCATTCTCTCTCGACATGAGGTCATTGCAGAATTCATGTGTGAGTATTGTAGACCAACTAGCTAAACGGCATTTCTTATCCATTCTACATTTATTGCCACCCATTTACACTGTTACCATTCTTAAAAATTGTCTCACCAATTCTCATTAGGAATTCAAACAGTTAATAGAATGCATATTTATATCCACCAACAGCTCCTGAAGTAGTGGAGGGAAGTCCAGTCGAGTTTGGAACTGACATTTGGAGCCTGGGGGTCATCTTGTTCACCTGGTAAGTTTAATTGTTTTATAATTCAGCTGCACTTGACTGTGTGCACAGGATATTAATTATCCAAACATTCTTCTAATAATTTCCTATAACTTTCAAGTTGCTGAGTGATCGTTGTTCTTCACGTTTGTGTCTAAAGGTTGAGTGGCACGGCTCCGTTTCTAGCGAAGTCCGAGGAGAAGACTCTCTTTAACATCACCCGTCCCAGATGTAACATGGACCAGATACAAGATGTTGTGTCTATCGAGGCCAGGGACTTCCTGAAGAAAATCTTCATCCGAGATCCAAGGTAAGAATTCACCTATGAAAGTAAAAAGATAGAATTTGAAAGCAAAATAATTTGAGATACCTTAATATAAACATGCTTATATGATGGTTGCACATAGTGAATAAGCTCAAAATATTTATATATTTTTCTTTTACAGCCAGAGAATAACAGTTGGCGAATGTTTTGATCATCCATGGCTTCACTGTAGCCCTGAAATGATCGGAAAACGATCACGAGCACGTCTCATCAGTCGCAGACTTCGAAAGTACCGAAACGACTACCGGGCAAGGATTGTTTCCACGCAAACCAGTCACAGTATCTTTATATAAGCATTTTCAATTCACGACATGGATGTTTATTTAGGCTGCAGTTGATGTAACCAAATCACTTGGGTTTATATTACTGTTCTACTGCTGCTACCAGAAATGTTCAGGCAACTTGTGTTACAGTGTTTTCCCACTGCTGTAACCACTTTCCATTAAGTTGGAATTGCAAAATGTTACTGGAATTACAACTGAAGTCCTTTTAACAGGAATGAAAAGAAATTGCTTCAGCCAGATTAAAGCTTGGAAGAAAAAGGCAAAAATGATTATTCAAATGATGTACAGAATAATTCCTGCTTTGATTTGCAGAGTTTGGGCAGTTGCTACAATTTGCAACAACCTTGTATTTTACTAGATCAATGTCATTGTAACCAAACATTAGATTGATTAACAATAATTAGTGGAAATACGCAAATAAATACAAAACAGTAGCGTTCATTGTTTATGTATAATATGATGATAGTGATGCTTTTAGTTCATTTATGTATAGGCATTTAATTATTTGGGTTACGTAGTTTTTTTCTCTTAATAATAGGTGCCTTATCGATAAAATTCTATACCTTTTTCTATTTTCATGGTAGACAGATAATGACAAGGTTTCTACAAAAGGACATGTAGTACTGTCAACTGACTGAATATTTGCAATTTGATAGTGGCAACAAAAAAATGTTACTGAAACCAAATGAAAAATTGAAGTGAAAAGTGTGTTTGTGCCAAATATAAAAATACTTGCAATTATTGCAGGTATCTAACCCTAAAACTTGAAGTGAAATATGTACAAGTTTAATCCCTGTTTTAAAACTATTTTGCCCAAGATGTTTTGGTAATTAAAAAAAAATAAAAATAATGGTGACTTGTATGAGAAATGGTAGGGTCAGTAACAATATTGGCAGGTAGTTAGATTTAGCTATTTGTAATGTCATATTTCCAGATATGGTGTTCTGTAACCTTTCAAAATTGGCACGTAAGTGTTCAATCGATTTGTATCACATTTGACTTTTAAATCTATTATTACCCGTCAATGTAATTTGCACATTGACGGACAAGTGACATAAATAAATCAGAGTCCATACCCTACAAGACTTGCCTCTTCTTGTGTTTTTAATACAAGGTAGTCTTTCTATCAAGCAACAAATATGACACTTAGCAAAGAGGAATATATATATTAAAGGAGACACAAAAATCCAACCATCGTCTTTAGCTGATATGAAAGAGATCTTCATGATACAGCTAAAAAATGTTCTGTTTGGGAGATACCCTAGTATTAAAGTCTTTTGGAGCTGCCCTTTTGTTAATCTGTGATGTTAAACTACGATCTGAAACCTTTTACTTTTGACACTGAAATAATCAGCATTTGCTAAACCCATCTCCATTACATTTAAAACACATTTTTCGTAACTGTTTTGAGCAGTTCATGAAAGTTGTCTCTATAACATATATAAATGATTATGGTTAGTTATTTCTGAATGTAAAAAAGTTGGTTGAGCTTGTACAAAACACCACAAAATCCACTTTCTTAATCTGTTGTATGTTTAATGTCTTCTGAGAGTCAATTGCTAACAAATATCAAAAATCTGCCTACACCTATTACACTCTGATAGCAGACTCACTTCCTTTCATATGACTTGGAGCTATTGCTGTCCAGACTTACTACAAACTATTTGTGCCTTTATGGAAGTTATTTAATCCTAATACAAAGCAAAGCTCAAGTAACTTGAATTAATTTTCTTGAGACATTAACTATTCTATAAATAAGTCTTACCTGCTGAAGGACTCTCTTCCATGGTTCTTACAACCATTTTAAATCGCACACCAAAGGTAGGTGATCAGAGGGAAAGACTTCGTTTGGTAAGGCTGATAACCTAGTGACTTCCTCGTGTGAAGGCATTGGAACGACCCGTTCCACTCCAATGGTATCTTGACTGTAAGTTACATGGTCTATGGTCTCCATAAATGCTGGGACATAATTGGTATATGGGATGTCGGGACAAACTGATTTTAGCTTCAGTTGGTGGCTCAACTCAATGCCTCCACAGAACTCTTCCCTTCCACCTGATAAAATATTCATAATTGAACAGTTGAATAGTCCAGAATAGAATTACAATACAAGTAAAGCAGTGAACATCTTCAAGAGTAAAGGAATGCATTCTGACATTAAAGGATCACTTAAGGAACACTTATTTTTTGTACGTTGTAGACAGTTGAAAAACACTGCTGTATTCAACCTACCTGTGTACCAGTGCACAGAGTTAGCTGGAACATGGCCAGATGAAATAAGCTGATAGGCCCCACTCTTAGGACTGCTGTTTAGGTCTCCTAAAAAGAGTACCGACACGCTACTACCAGAATCCTTCAAGAAAGAATAGAGCATAATTTATTGGTGCACTTCAAGATGATAGTTATGTAAATAAGTGTGTAAGCAATTGAGGCTCTGTCCATGAGATACAGGTTGAGAGCTGTCCATACTGTCAGTTGTACTGACAGTATGAATATCCTGTTTCTACTAGATAAAGGCTCAGAACTGGTCATACTATCACTAACAGTATGAACATCCTGTTTCTCTTAGATAAGGTTCAGAACTGTTCATACTGTTACTGACAGTATGAATATCCTGTTTCTACTAGATAAGGCTCAGAACTGGTCATACTATCACTAACAGTATGAACATCCTGTTTCTCTTAGATAAGGTTTAGAACTGTTCATACTGTTACTGACAGTATGAATATCCTGTTTCTACTAGATAAGGCTCAGAACTGGTCATACTATCACTACCAGTATGAACAGTATGAACATCCTGTTTCTCTTAGATAAGGTTTAGAACTGTTCATACTTTTACTGACAGTATTAATATCCTGTTTCTACTAGATAAAGGCCCAGAACTGGTCATACTATCACTGACAGAATGAACATCCTGTTTCTTTTAGACAAAGGTTCAAAACTGTTCATACTGTCTCTAGAAGTTCTTCAAACGATATGGAGTTGTAATAACATTAACAATTTTCCTGACTGTTTAAAAATCATCTAAATTATCATTAAAGGTATATCTAAACAAAGCAACAAAAATTACCTTCACTCTGGTCAACTTTCATTTCAAATATAAGGTGAAAAAAAAAAATCCCAAAAAACAGTCTGATTTGCTGATTAGAACCAGTGTGTCCTGGAACACAAAATTCTTTGAATCAAAATGGTGAAAAACCTACAATACTTTAATTGCCAGTTCATTTTGATATTTACTAAATATACACTGTAACACAAAGAATTGCTATAACTATTAAAAACATCCATGTCTTACTGTTAGGTACAGTTAATTACCACTGGTCAATGCCATTTGCTCACTCACCTTGTGTTGGTAAATCTTGATTAATTGTTGTATATGATGCAATATGAGCAATGTCTGCACCATTCTCACATGATTCGCATTTGGACGAAAGTAAAGATGTGTGTTTGCCACAATTAACTTCTTGCCTGGATTCCATTTATCATGTAACATGGCAACCTGCAACCAGAAAATGAAGAAGCATAGTGATTCCTTATGCATTTTATATGCAAAAATTGTACTTGTACTTGAGTTCATTACTGCTATTACAAGGTGCCAAAATTTGACCAATGGTCCCCTATGCCTATGGACACACCTATGCCATGGGCTCACCTGGGCTATGGACACACCTATGCTGTGGACTCACCTGGACAATGAGATCAACTGGCCTAAAGACACTTATGCCATGGGCTCACCTGGGCTATGGACATACCTATGCCATGGGCTCACCTGGGCTATGGACATGCCTAAGCCATGGACTCTCCATGGATATGGACTCAACTGGACAATGACATCACCTGGCCCCTACGGACACACCTATGCCATGGACTAATCTGGGCTATGGACACACCTTTGCCTTGGGCTCACCCGGGCTATGGACATGCCTAAGCCATAGACTCACCAGGGATATGAATTCACCTGGGCTATGGACACACCTATGCCATGGTCTCACCTGAGCTATGGACATGCCTATGCCATGGACTCTCCAGGGATATGGAATCAACTGGACAATGAGATCAACTGGCCTATAGACACACTTATGCCATGGGCTCACCTGGGCCATGGACATACCTATGCCATGGGCTTACCTGGGCTATGGACATGCCTATGCCATGGACTCTCCAGGGATATGGACTCAACTGGACAATGACATCACCTGGCCTACGGACACACCTATGCCATGGACTAATCTGGGCTATGGACACACCTTTGCCTTGGGCTCACCTGGGCTATGGACATGCCTAAGCCATAGACTCACCACGGATATGGACTCACCTGGGCTATAGTAGTTCTACTTGATATATTTTCTAGGAAACTCTGTGATTTTGATAATGAATTCAGAAGGTCTTCATGATCAGGATCCTCCTTTAATCTGTCACCTAGAACAATATCATGTTGACCAAGTAATCTGAAAAAAGAAAAGAAACAAAGGGCTGTTTATCACTCAGAGTTGACTGTTCATAAATTCTAGTTTTTTTCTTTATTTGTTTAGGGAACCTCACATTTTTACCTAAAGTTATCAATTAAAAAACCAATAAATTCATCCAAACTAATAAAAGTAATCCCCAATTATTTAATAATAATCAGCAGTTATTTTTACGACGAATAAGGGACCAAAAATGTGGGAGAAACCCGCAAGGGCTCATGGATACCAACTAACACCTTGGGTGGGTTCCAATTCAACATTTTTACTCAATTTGGAATCTTTTTCAGTTAAGAAAGTCATTTCAGATGGGAAAACTGTAGATTGCTCTTGAAAGAAAAACCCACCTTACTATGACCTGGCCGGGTATCGAACTTGGAACTTCCAGTTTGCTAAGCATCATTGCTTCAAAATGCCACCATCTTTATCCACTCAGCCACAGCACCCTATTTCTTATTTACAGGGGTTGATTCTTTGTTTTGGGGTGGGAGGAGGGGGTTGATAAATTTTTAAAGTCAAATTAGTCTTCATAGAATTTCACTACACAAAACACTATGAAATTCAGTAGAAACACATGACATTGCAATACTTGAAAATGGTACACCAGAAAGCTCCTGAAGGAAGTAGAGTGCAAGGTATTGTGGCAACCTCATTGTGAGTATCAGCTATCACTTACTGGTAACGATCTCTTTGGAAAAATAATGCTTCCCCTTCTGAAGTTCCTCCACTCTTGCTGCAAAAAGTGCCCTCAAACCCAATAGAATTCAGAGCAGGGCTAAGGCTTCTCTCAAAATAAGTTTTGTCCACTTCTTGGAGGCAGATGATGTCACCATTATAACCTGTTTCATCGTAAGAAATAATAAGTTAACGGTGAGTGATTATAATATTAAAGCAGCATTTTCCATTGGTTTTATCCAATCTTTGATACCATGTCCCATCGAAATAAGATTTATTAAACTTGACTAATGACCATGCATGGTTCAACTTAAATAAGAAAGTATCTTAACTTCAGTTTCTGGATAACAAAATTTCACAACAAAACTACAAACAGAAACATAACAACTTAAAAAGATTTCATAAACAGGCTAGAACGTACCACTTATTTCTCTAAGGAGAAGTTGCTGTCTATAATCACCAACCAAAAATTCTGCTGGGCAGTGAGGAAAGAGAAAGTCCCGAGAGAAATCCGAGTTGGCATACAAATCAGCTAAAAGGTTATAACACACAACGCGGAAGCTTTATTCAGAAAAACAAGAAAAGTGCATTTTAGAAAGAAAGGAATCAGATATCACTCAATTGGACTACAATTTAAATTAGGAGATTAATGGGGTTGCAAAACTTGGGTACTTCCTTTTATCTTGGGTGAGAAACTTATATGTATTGTTTTTCAATTTAAGAGCATAAGATAAAATTTGCTTACTGGTTAGCATCATCTGTTTTGGACAGAATCTAACAAAAAGTCATGAAAGTTTCTAAATTAAGAATAGAACCACACAATAAGCATTGAAATATATCGTTACATCATATTAGTTCAATAAAATCATTAAGAAAAATGAATACTTCATACATTGCACCAGTGCACCTCTCGGTAGTCTCTTTGTGACGCTGTTGGAATGGTATTTTGTCCGGGCCCGTGACTACTTTTGAAGTTGAAATGACTTCTACTGGTTTTCCCTGCTTCTCACCATTGCCAGGTTTACACCTTAGAAGCAAATGCTTACCAACCTCTCCCAGAGACGGAGTAAAAGTTCTTTCATCCGAGATTAAAACCCAATTCCTTTCATCTCCAATCTTTTTTGTTTCTTCACTTTGATTAATGGGAGAATTAGAATTCCCATCAACTTCTACAAACCATGAAAACTGACAGCATTCCTCTTGGGTGAATTCAGTTTCTATATATGGGAACAATGGGCAACCAGCGATAAAATGTGAAGGAAGTTTTAATTTGACTATGGTTGGTATATTAACTGTAACATTGTATGTTGCTATATCTCCAATGCGCAATATTGCACCATTAATCCATGCAACGTGATTACAAGATTCTAAAGGCACCAATTTGTCCCCATCATGCAAAATGGAACATTCTGGAATGGAAACTAAGGGATTAAATTCTTCTGGAGGTTGGGTTCCTTTCTTCAACTTCTTAGCTCTGCGCTTATTTGCTTTGTCGGCAAGCTTTTTAAAATTCTGTGACATCCTTACAAACGTTTTGTCCAAAGTCTCAGTTTGACTTCTAAGAAAATTGTAATCTTTCCCTTTGAAATGAAACGAGATGTTCATCGTCTCCTTTCCATCAATGCATCGTACTACAACATTTTGTGATTCTTCCATTTTTAAATCCACTAGGTGAGACAAAGGTCTACTGCACATTACATCGAACACTTTTTTGTTAGCAAGTGAAGTCCGCTTCTGGACAATATTTCTAATATTCAGCAACTTGACTGGATTCCTTATTGTGATCCCTGTTGCATATATTCCAGTGAACTGTCGAAATAAAAACTGCATATTGTTGTTCCAAAACGCATTTCGTTCAATGTAACATTCCTTAAGTCCCAAGGTTATACTTAATGTATGTTATACAATGCTCGATGAACACCAACGTAAATCAATACTAAATGTACACCAAATACAATACTGTTAAAAGTACTGTATAGGCGAGAAAGCTTAACGTTAAGACCAACGTACATACACCTGCATTTCTATCGTTAGCCTAACAATAGTAACAGATGTGTTTGTTATACAATAGGCATCAAAACAAATGTAAGACAGCCTTTGCACGTGTGAAATTGCCTCGGAAACGTTCGAATGATTGACATTGTATTACAATTAATGCCGTCTCCCCCTTGAACGATATAATCTCAAAAACAACAGTAAGTTTCGTCGCGGTACCTGGTTTCCAATTTCCGTAGCGAATTACCTGTTCTTGGTTGCATACCAATACTACGAATACCCTACAGCGGTGATTCTAAGAACAGATCAAGAACATATTTCGCAACATAACTGAATGCTGCGATAGCCTAATGCAGGTTTCTTGTACTACTACTAGGGTCTTGAACAAGACTATTTAGAAATCAGAATTTGATCCGAATGAGGTTCTTTTTAGGAAAAGACTCTAAGGATAGGGCACAAAACTAAACAATTTAATTGACCTCCGGTCCCTTACATGTGAGGACTCGGGGACTGAACAGGGAGATGAAATGTATTAATATCCTGAACTGAACAAACTTCCTAAAGTTGGCTTCTGATTATTTTCATTCATGTATTGATCCAGCTCTTGCATTAAAAGTTACTTCTGATGGAAAGTCACTGTAATGTGCAGTTCAAAACCAAACCACTGCCTGCCAGCCCAGATTGTGTATGTTCTTTTTCTAAAGGTTTACTGTTAAAAACTTAATTTTTAATAAAGTAAAACAACCACAGCTGCTTGAGTTTATTTTCAGTACTCATTAGATGGTTGATCTAAGGCACAAAATTAATTTTGGTATGTTGCAGACTGGTATAACAAAATATTGCTATCAGCCCAGGCTGTAATTCTATACCACTTTCAAATTTTGAAAATGACACAACATAAGTCACAAAAGGGAAACCACATCAGTGAAGATTGACTTTTTGACCAACTGTAGGATTTATCTTGTTTAAATTTATAATCTTTCCTTTTTTTTATTAAAGAATTCCCGTAGGCCTATATTAAAAACCTGATAATTGATGCATTTGTTGTGAGGAACATTTATCTGACATACATGTTGAAGCTTTAAAGAATGATTTTTAAGAAAATTAATTTTGATATGTTGCAGACTGTTAAAAAAAAATATTGCTATCAGCTCGTGCTGTATTTCTCTACCACTTTGAAGTGGAGGGAAAATGGAAAACGGATTGACAAATTTTAGACAATGGAAAAGAACAAAGGAATTTATGGCTAGAATTGAATCTGAACCATTGACCTCTGTTGTAATTACCCAAAGGTCAATGGTTCAAATCACGTTCTAGCCAAGAGACTTTTATGGCCTCAAAAGACATATTAACAATGTTGTACAAATTTGTTAAGGACAAATGGTGTTGAATGTCATCAAATGGTGGTAAGTTGTTAATATGAAGTTAACAGAACATGTTATGGTAAAGTTATTAGTAAGTTTAAACAAAGAATTAACATTTAGGCCTGCACTGAGGAGCTGAAGTCATAAATCAATTTAGTCTTAAAGGAGAATTCCACAGATATTGCATATTTCAAAGTGAATATCTTGAATATCAGAATAGCTGTAGAAACATTATTAACATTTTCTCTGACAATACTGTAGCATATTAAGACCAAAATACTGCCTAAAGCCATCCTTTATGACATGATCTGATAATCTTGAGAAATGGAACATTCTACGTTGGAGACTGAGGGATTGAATTCTTCTGGAGTTCCTTTCTTCCACTTCTTTCAGGATTCCCACACAATCTTTAAAACATAATTCACAGTCTCCAATATGAAGGAATCACCAAAGAAGGAATAGGCCTTCAGTAGTAGTTCAGAACAGTACAGAACTAACTTAACTGGAAGACTGCCATAGTCTTGTATAACCCCTGAGAACACAACATAAAAATGTAATTCAAGGAATTTTTATGTTCTTTTAAGGACTTTCAAGGATTAGATTTTCTTGAAGTACCCGTAGGAACCCTGTCGTTAACTTTTTATGTTCTTTTAAGGACTTTCAAAGAATTTTAAGTATCCGTAGGAACTCTGTTGTTGCTCGGCAAGCTGCTTGACATTTTGAAATATTTGGGCAAAATAAAGTCCAAGGTCTTCTAAGCAAATTGTAATCTTCCCCTTTGAAACGAAAAAAGATGTTCATATTCTCTGTTCCACCGATGCATTGTACTGCAACATTTGATTCATCCATTTTAATTCACAAGGTAAGATAAAGGTTTATCACAAATTACGTTGGTAATATTAATTTTATGTTAGCATTTGAAGCTTTTTTCAACCTATAGCCTGATCATGTGTAGTATCTATTGCCTTTCCAAGGGTCCCTTCTGAATGCAAAATGCGTTTCGTCCTGGGCTACACTCCTTAGGTCCAGAGTACTACTAGTTAGCTTCTGCTATGCAATAATCAATCATGATGCTAACTTGGTAACTAAGTTAGGCCTAGATTTTTTCTAAATACAGAGCCATAGCAAATAACTCATTGCTATGGTTCGTCTGAGTTATATGCTATGCAGTTTTCCATACCCAAAACACAAGCAAATAAAACACAAGCAATCAAAACACAAGCAAAAGTTAAGGCTGTGTCTCCTAATCACCTCTTAGGACTGAAAACTTCATGAAATATTTTGTAAAAGGTACATGCAAATCAGCTGTTTTTCGGTGGCATACATATATGATTCATACCCTGAAGCTCTAGGTTTAACCGCTCGTAAATAAGACACGCCTTTTTATACCAACACATCTTTTTGCTATTTCACAGAATGTTGCCGTTTCATAATAGAGGATACTCTGCTGTGCCAGTGTATGTAGGCTTTTGATCTCTTGTATGTATAGTTCATAATGCTGTCACATGCTATCAAATAGTAAGGGGAAGGGGGAGGGGGCACCTGCAGGATTGGTGGTCTTACTCTGAAGAAGTTTAGTTTTGTAGATGCCAAAGTGGCCCAGATTCACTCACAAACATCATCTAATTTGAAAAATCCATACCTTTTCAACACAAAATGCTACAGTTGCTTGGAGAATTTATTATCAATACAACTTCAGATTTCAATTATGTAAACATTATTCTAATATATTACAATGGTAAAATAGCAATTGGATTGATACTCTGAAATGAAAGCTTCATACAAAAAAATGCGTCAAACTTTTACTCTAGTATTAAACTGATAAAATTTAGATTCAAATCAAATCAAAAGGGGAAAATTTCATGTTCCAAATAAAATATTCAATGCAACACTTACCAAAATTAACCTCATAACCAGGGATATAGTTGCATATTGATTCCTGTTTGCCAATAACCTGGGGTTAAGTTGAGTCATCATGTTGGAATGTCACAAGTTAATGATGGACCTTAAGAGCACACCAATAACCCCCTCCCCCCACCCCCCAAGATATGCTAGAAACTAAAAAATGGTCACCATGTTCAAATTTCAACACATTTTTTTGCAACTATGAAAGCAGTTATCTCCTCAGTGAGATATTTAATTGTCTATTTTAACACTCCTGAATGACTAGGAGTAAGACTAATTGAAGGATCGTAGCCCTTTACGAAACGGTTATTTCGAAAACTTGTAACAAATTTTAGTAGGCTAAAATTTGGGGCCATCATACTGATAACCTTTTAAAGCACTGGATGTGGTGATTTGTGTGTGTTGGTATCAATTTCTGATTGACGATGGTCAATAAGATTGAGTGCTCTGCTGTTGACCAGTTACACCACTGCTAATAACTACTTCACAGTTTAATGCTCCAAGGAACATGGTTGCCATAACAACACTTCACTTCCCGCTGGATTAACTTATCATGCCATGATCTGAACTCTGTGAAGTACTGCTTCTCAACCCTATAGGTGACAAAAATCTGGTAATTATCCTAGACAGTTAGACAAAGTTTAATAAAAGCTTCAGTGCTGATTGTTTTTATGTATATTAGATTATGTTTGGTAAATACTCTTGTAAGACACAAGATTGTCCTCTTCTCAAGATATCAGGGATGAGCCTGGGGTATGAAAAAAATCACGGAACTTTGCAAAAATTGCGGTATAGGCTCCAGTTTGTGTATGCTACAGTGTGTTAGGATAATGCTTTTTGTCCCAGAGGTAGAAAAGAAATCACGGATATTCCGCGAATTCGCGGAAAAAGCTCATGCCTGAGATATGAAAATTGAAAACACTCTGCTGGTTTATAATTCCATTAATCTCAATGCAATAAAAAAAATGCGTTGAGAGAAAGTGAAACATTTCACGGTCCATGGTCATCGATTCATCATCAAGAAGGTCAAAGGTCATCAGGTAACAGCAGAACGATAGTTATCTATGACACTGTGAATGGTCTCAAAAGCATCCTCAAATATGTCCTGAAACAAGAAGGAAACTGTCTGGCATAAAAAAAAAAGACGAGTACAATTTGGTCAAATTTACTTTGGAAGTTGTAAAGAGGGTTGGCTCTTCAGTTTGCGTTTACACCTCCAGAAGATTTCACAGCTCGTTAACAGTAGTACTCTATGGTATGGGAGTATGAGGAGTATGCTTGTAGCCTACCTTGGTATGGGAGTATGTGAATAATGTTTTTGTATCCTACCTTGGTATGGGAGTATGCTACCTTGGTATGGGAGTGAGTGGAGTATGCTTGTATCCTATCTTGGTATGGGAGTATGCTTGTATCCTATCTTGGTATGGGAGTATGCTTGTATGCTACCTTGGTATGGGAAAATGTGAATAATTTTTTTGTATCCTACCTTGGTATGGGAGTATGCTACCTTGGTATGGGAGTATGCTACCTTGGTATGGGAGTATGCTACCTTGTTATGGGAGTGTGTGGAGTATGCTTGTATCCTACCTTGGTATGGGAGTATGCTTGTATCCTACCTTGGTATGGGAGTATGGGAATATGCTAGTATTCTACAATGGTATGGGAGTATGAAGAGTATGCTAGTATTTGTTATGGACATTGTCTTACAGATGCATAGGAAGGTATTTCTGATTGTGGTAGGTGGGATGGAGGGGGACATACGATGTTATCCATTGCGATATTCTCTTTCAGGGGTGTATATGGGTATTTCTGGTTGGGGGTAAGACTGTTCTCTTCTAGGACTGCACAGAGTACCAAGGGGGAGGGGGGGGGACTAGTGGGAGTGCTGGGTACAAATACCTACAAGCTGCAGCATTATCAGATATTTCTTGTTTTCATATAGCAAGTTTCAAGCACAAAAAATTACATGTCAGAGAGAGAATGCTCTGAAATTTATCTTCTTAGCAATAAAATAGGGTGGCGGGGTGAACCCCTCCCACCCATCAAAAGTAAAATCAAATAAATAAATGAATAAGACAATGTATAGATAAAGAAAGTAATACTTAACACAAATGCAAAACTACACCAAGAAAAAGAAAGTTTCATATCACTGAGCAAATTTAAAAAATTTCAGTGATTTTGCATACCTCTGTGCATCCATATCTTCTGTACCAATGCAAGTAACCCCCAGCCTTGAGCATTGCTTTACCCTTGGTAAGACTGTTTTGAAGGTCCTCCACTACACTGGAACTGTTGCTACACAAACATATTGATCCTTCATTTGCTTTGAGGTGGAAATGTCTTGTACCTGAGGAAAGAAGTTGTAAAAAATTGTACTATGTTTTAATTTCTAATCTTTAATTAATGCACAGATACTTATTTACCCTCTACAGATCACACCATTATTATTAACTCCCAGTTAAAGATGTAATTTCTTCTGTCATTCCAAAATGCAATCTCTGTTGAGATAAGATAAGATTAATATGGCTTTCGGCAATACAGGGATTACACTGGAAAACAATGTGCCCCTTCTTTAGATTCCCTCCTGTCTTCCAATTACCCTTTTTTTAATTCTCCTCCTGTCTTTGCCTTCCTCCCTTCTTCCCCCTCCCCGTACATTTTTTTCTGCTCCTCTTCTCTCCCCCCACACCCCCGCCCCCACCACCCGATGAGTTGTTTTGAATTGTGAAGTTACTTTCAAGACTGAACATTCCTTACCTTGCCAGTAGTCGACCGGATAAGGATTCCAAGACACACAGCGACAAGAGGACCGTATTGCTTTTTCTATTCCAGCAATACAGGATGGAAAAGTACGGCTTGAATCACCCCTTGCGATTACCAGATTACTGATTGATTGAAACTGAGAGAAATTGTCAAAGAAATCTTGTTTGCATTAATTTTATTTTGTCCTTTCTCCAGTTCATGGCCTACGTTCCTGAAGATTTTACTAAATCTTGCAACATGAGGAATATAGAAAACAAGAAAAATAATCTAACTTAAATGTATTTCCTCTTGGAATGTGACTCAAAGCATCTCTCAGATCATAAAATTTGAAATTGCACAGAAGTTGTAACTGATCTGGGGCAAGCAGACAGAATATTAACATTAACATATTTTATAACATGACTATTTTTACACATCTCTTTTTGTGGTTTCACTTCGTTTTGCATTTATTTAGTATGAATGAACATGCCCTGTTGGAGATTCCACTCAAAATTTTACAACAGACTGAAAAGAAAAACAAAATGTGTAAAAGTAAGTTGGCCTGACGTTTCGATCCTAGCAGGATCTTCTTCAGAGGCTGAATGACACGTAACAGTAACAGAAGGGACACAAAGGTTATTGTCCTTTCTGTTACTGTAACTTGTCATTCAGCCTCTGAAGGGCGACCCTGCTAGGATCGAAACATCAGGCGAAACTTACTTTTACACAACCTGAAAATATGTGTTTAATGCTCAAGTTACTTTGAAGCCAAAATATGGTCCTGTTTAATTTTTCGGTACAAGGAAAACACAAATCAACAGCTCTAATAATCTGAATTTCCACTATCAAAACCTGCTTGCCAATCATTAAAAGACTAGAAATCTGTATTTTACAATAAATCTATGAACTACACAAAGGATACCCTCTCTCCAGATGAATTGTGTTTTCTCATGGGTTGCAGTATACCTTTCATAATGCTCTCCCAACCAGACTTGCTGCAAAGACAAAATAAAACAAAAATACAAAAATAAATAAATACAGGTGACAATATCAGTTTCATTGTCTAACTTTTTTAACCAGTAATTAAAGGAAAATAACTTTATGAAGTACAAGGCTGATAGATTGAACAAACTTTTCATGACATCATGATGGTGTACAATTGGTAATTTACTATGATGGGAAGGATGTGAGTAATGGACTGAAATATCTTGAAATAAAATTTTAAGATTAGCACCCATGTTTGAGAATGCTAGAAAACATTTACACCATTAGGATTTTTGGGTGAGAAATTAATCATTTAGAGTAAAAAGCATAAAAAAGAACTAAAATGGGATAAAAGTTGCAGACAAACTAGAAATAACAATAGAAGAAAAATATATTGAAATTCAAGCATTTGGCTTTCTTTGTAAAAAGACATCTCCTGCTTCTCAAAGACATGAAGGAGTGTTAGTTCAGTGGTTAACGCCGGTGCCTTTCAATCATAAGGTCCCGAGTTCGAGTCACTCCAAGATTAATGTATGTCGTCCAGTTACAGAGTTGTTGACAATTAACAATTCATAATCATGAACGTTAAATATGAATGTAAGAGACTGACTTTGGTCAGCTTGCGGCTTTGATAAGCCAATGAGGCTTCTTCGCGAGTTCCTGATTGCAGGAGGATCTAATATATACATACATAAGCAAACGACGTGTGATTGTCATAACAAACACTGATTGTCACAACTGATGTTTATAAAAAAAAAAATCATTTCGTTTTTTTTATTTCTGCCATTTAAATCACAATGAAGTACATTTCTTAATACATAGTTATAGCAATAAGGCAGCGGGACCAGAAGTAAGATAACTTTTCGAGTCTGGTCCCTTACAAAGTGAAACAAGAAAATTAAATTTTATATAGAGAAAGAACAAAAAAACAATAGAACTCATAGAAAACATACACATAGGGGTTTAACAGAGTTGGGTAAGAAAACAGTATAATACAATGCTCATAATAAGGCAGAACTATTCTAAGTTTATTCGTTGAGTAGCTAATGATTAAGATGTCGTTTATAGGTTGAAATTGATTTGCTATTTCTAATGTTTTCACTAAGAGGATTCCAGAGGGCGATTTTAAGACGTAAACCCTCAGTTTATCACATTATCAGTACAATATTTTTCGTAGCCTAGCTTTATTTGCATAAAAAAGTCTAGGCAGACATTTTTATCGCCAGCAAATCATTCTGCTAAATGTCAGGATCATTCAGTGGAAAAGAAATATTAAACATTACTTTCAAAGATGGTTAACCAGCAGGAAGTGTACCCTGGATCATATTTATCTTAGGAAAGTAAAATTCAACAATCTGCTAAATTTATTAGATTTATTTTTTGGAGCATTACCGTTTGATTGTCTGGTTGATGGAGATAAACTTGTAATCTGGCATTGGAGTAACAGATCTTAACAATTCCCAAGGCTCCTGGCCAGTAAGAACACCCCTGTAAAGGAAAAGTCATGTTTCTTTTAACCAAAAACACATCCCTTAAAGGGAAGTGTTTTCTCTTTTAAAGTCATTTCTACGAGAAAAGAAAATGTTAATAAACTGCTGATTTCGTAAAATCCGCTAAAATAGAAAACAACAAAATGATGAAGGTAAACATAAATTTGATCTTTGATGGTGAGTTATGACTTAAATTAATGGATTGAATCAAGGTGTAGGGGTGCATAACAAATCACCTTCATTTTTTTGTAAAACTTACCTTTCTTAAACCACATGTATAAGAAAGATTATAAAGTTTAACACCCGGATTATAACTTGTAGACAAGAAATGTCTTCATGTTTTGGTTGTTACATGAACTAAAGGTGACTAATTTTTACTTCTTTCTCAAATATATCACTCTTAGTCACATATGTAGCCATCGCATGACTTTGTCAGAGGTGCAAATTTTTAGCTGTCTTTACTTAGTTTATGAACTTTGACCTCTGTCAAGTAAACCAAGTTCCTAATGCAGATCTTATCCCCCCCCCCCAAAAAAAAACATAACAATCTCTCTGTTAAATTGTGCACACAGGTCACTAAAGATATTGATCAAATCACAAGTGGCACTTGAGCGACAATACGATTGAACAGAAACTATGGCAACCACCATTTCACATACAAGAGAATCTTTTCCCCAGAAAGAACCACAGATGGATGATCTAATCCACCAAAAAGTATTGGAGTTTTTTCTTGGGTGGTAGTGGACATCAAATGTCACATTTTCATGAAAATATGTACATATGACAATAAAACCTTTCAATTATAAACGAACTTACTTTACAGGATTCAAAGACTCGATGGGTAAGAAAATGCTAGCTAGGCTCTCAGCAATCTTCTTGTTCATATCCTTCATACTTGGTGAGTTCTGGGAAGTTTTTGCAGTTTGGACTTTGTTGATGAGGCTTTGAAGGATGTCATCATTTTTAAGGAAAATGATTCCGTCTGTATACCTGTGCAACAGACATGCGAATTTTACTTGTAATTTGTGTACTAAATGCAAATTACGAAGAGTGATTACAATGTAGAAAATTACATATAAGTACGCTACTGTATAGTACCTTATAGTGAATTATGTGTAAAGCTAGCAAAGAACTACCACATATAGCTAGTAGTTCTATTAAATACAGATGAGTAGCTTGTCAGTGTCAAGTACATGTTATCTTATCAGTTTGAAGTTAGCATGTAAGTTTGAAGTTAGACTGTCATTTTGAAGTTAGACTGTCAGTTTGAAGTTAGACTGTCATTTTGAAGTTACCTAGTAGGTCTGATTTTGAGCGTGTCAGATTCAAGTGACCTATTCAGTATGACATTAGCTTTAAAGTTAGCTTATCAATTATGAAGTTAGCTCAGAGTGTCAAATTTTACCTATTTATCAGATGGCTTGTCAGCTAAAAGTTTAGCAGAGTTAGAAGTTTAGCTAGAAACAGTGCCTATACAATAGTGAATATATCAATGAAAGTAAAGTTACAAATGTAGTTTGGTAAGTGTGACCTTACAAGTGCAGCCAGTGGCGGACTGGCCACACAGGCATTTGGGCAATGCCCAGTGGGCCGGTGGGCTGTGGAGCCTGGTAAAAATTACAGCCTCTTTTCACAGTAGTTAATGGAATACAGACAGGCTGTGTAGAAATATATTTTTAACTGTGGGAATCAGCTCATGAAATTACCATGTTAGTTAGTCTGTTAGTTCGTAACAAAAGAACAAGCTATTAGCAACTTGTCCGTGCTAATGGACTTTATTTAGGCAGGCTTTTTCCCCATTTTTCAAGCATGTTGTCACAAAATGCTTGAAAAACTAAATAAAATCCAGACTCAAACATATATTTTTGTCAATTTTTGTTTAGGTTTTTAACTTTTCTCAGTTTAATCAAGTGTTGCTTCTGGAAAATTATGTTTGGGTCTTTTTTAAAGAATTATTGTAACCTACAAAATTGAGAAATATAGCACCATTTTACATCTAGGCATTCCTTAACTTCAAAAAAATACCCCCTCCCCTTAGACCCCTCCCCCAGGACGGCGATCACTATGTAAGCAACATATCAAAGAATAAAGGGCCGGTCTTAGGTGAAAAATGCCCGGGCCTGTTTTGAGACCCAGTCCGCCCTGAGTGCAGCTATGCAGACATGAATTAGTCAATGTAGCTAATTTCTTTGTATGTTATGTCACTAGGCAGGTTGTGAACTACCACAGGAGCAGCTGAAACAGAACATGTGATTGTAGCTTTAAATATGAACTAATAAATACAGCTTTCTAGAAGTTAACGCATAAGTTTAGCTATATAGAATTGACCTTACAGATGTTGCAGAAGAAACACAACGCACAACGAAGAGTCTAAAAACTTGTACCTTTTGTAAAAACAAAACCAACCTCTGAAGCCAGGCAGTAGAAAGTAACATGTTGTAATGTTGTAAGGGGCTGTCTCCGGTAGAGAATGGAGCCATAACACAGGAAAGGGTATAGGCTAATGGATATTCATCTCGAAGCACCTCTGTAAGATGTGAACCTACACCTAGAAATTGAAAAACAAAGCAACAGTTTGTTACCATCAAATACAACAAGAGGACAAAGGAGAGAATGGAGCCATAACACAAAAAAGGGTATAGGCTAATGAATATTCATCTCGAAGTACCTCTGTAAGATGTGAACCTACACCTAGAAATTGAAAAACAAAGCAACAGTTTGTTACCACCAAATACAACAAGAGGACAAAGGAGAGAATGGAGCCATAACACAAAAATGGGTATAGGCTAATGAATATTCATCTCGAAGTACCTCTGTAAGATGTGAACCTACACCTAGAAATTGAAAAACAAAGCAACAGTTTGTTACCATCAAATACAACAAGAGGACAAAGGAGAGAATGGAGCCATAACACAAAAAAGGGTATAGGCTAATGCATATTCATCTCGAAGCACCTCTGTAAGATGTGAACCTACACCTAGAAATTGAAAAACAAAGCAACAGTTTGTTACCATCAAATACAACAAGAGGACAAAGGAGAGAATGGAGCCATAACACAAAAAAGGGTATAGGCTAATGAATATTCATCTCGAAGCACCTCTGTAAGATGTGAACCTACACCTAGAAATTGAAAAACAAAGCAACAGTTTGTTACCACCAAATACAACAAGAGGACAAAGTTAAGACTGCTGATTCATGAAAAGAATACTTCATATTCAGGTCTAGAATCTCACAATTTTAGCCATGTATGCTATAAATCCAAGTGCTTAAAAAGTCTACTGGCTAAAATCAAGTTTTCACTGGCATGTTCTTGAAAAAGTTTTAACAAAGACACAGTAAATAGCCCAAATTTCAAGCAGGGAGGTAGCAGTAGGCAATCCAAACACCCCATAACTTATTGAAACAAACTCATTTGCAAAGGCTTTGAAATATATCTATAAAGTTAACACTGTACATACGTCCATCAATAAATGTGTCTACATAATCACACCAAGGGTAATTTTTATCCAAGAATTGATCATGTTTCCCGTCCCAGGAATAAGATACGTTGAGCTTGAAGCTTGGTTTTTTGTTCTCTAATATATTCTTTTTAAGTCTTATTTTCTAGTTCAGTGTCTAATTGCACTCTCTTGAAAGAGATCTTGGTCTGGTTCTGGGGGTCACATTTTTATACTCCATGACCATAGTGTCAGAGGAGGAGGAGGAGGGGGGGGGGGGTGAGACAAGCCTGATCGAGCGGTGTGAATCACTGCTCCTGCAGGTTAGCAAAACACCTTTTTTTAAAACAAAAAACAGACAATAAAATATTAATCCATTGGTAAGGGTAGTAAGACAAGTAATATACACAGAATGGAAGCTTTAACCAGACTGCAAAACTTAATTGTGGTTTCGATGATGTAACATGAGCAGTTTTCTTCAAGAATCTGACGTAGTGTATAGTGAAGGTGTACAACATACTTGATCTTAGTAATACAGTGAAAAGCAGTGTGATGTGACAAACAACAAATTCACAATGACACAGGCTTTCCTGAAATGACCATTGACCTCAATAGCAGGCTTCTTGTACTAAATGTGATACATCAACATACTAAATATGACATCTGTCCTTGTTGAAATATTGTGTAAAACATGGTTTTCACAATTTGAACCCTGGTGAACTTAAACGACCATTGACCTCCGCCCACATTTAGCTTCTTGTACTCAATGTGGTACAATTACATACCAAATATGCGATCTGTCCAAGCTTCCCTTGCGATATTATGTTTAGGAAGATGCATTAGTGTAGAGAGACAGGTAAGAGGGGAGTGAAGTAAATGTTTGGAGTTTGTTGACTTCAAATGACCTTTGACCTCCACCAAAAGCAATGATAGACTCCTTAAATTTCCAAGGTTCCCTTCTTGCAATTTATCATGTTTACAAGGTTTTCACAATTTGACCTCCGATGACCCCAGATGACCTTTTACCACCAAACACAGTAGGCTACTTGTACTCTGTGTGGTACTTCTATATGAAGTCTGCCCAAGATTCCCTTCTTGAGATATCGTGTTTACAAGGTTTTCACAATTTGACCTCTGGTGACCCCAAATGACCTTTGACCTCCACAAAAAACATTAAACTTCTTGTACTTAATGTGATACACCAAATATTAAATTGGTTCTACCTTCCCTTCTTCATATATCATGTTTATAAGTTGGGCTTCACAAACGCACACACCCACATACACACCATGCATCAGGAATGCAAAGGTTACAATTATCATCGACACCAAAAACTATGTAGGAAACTTAAATACTGAGAGGCTGCTACAGACCTGGCAACCCCACCGGGCCGAGATGAGACTTCAAACTAATAAAAAAATAAAAATAAAAAAACCCCTTCCCAGTGTAGTGGTATGTCTTTTAATCAGTACTTTCTATCTGCACAATTGATTAACTGGACCAATAAATATGTCATCTGCGCTATGATCGCAATGAGTATGGGTGAGATAAATGTAAATTGTTGTAATTGCAGGTATTTATATACTGCAGATAATTAAATACTGATTGGAATCTTTGGCAGTCTCCAACCACAAGGGATGATTGGCAATAAAAAAATAAATTTAAAAAACTTCAAAGGGGTAGGTTCTTTGATTCCAGTTGACTGAAACTACCTGCAGAAAAGGGTTAGTTAAACAGAATACTGGAAAATATTTTTATCTTGGTGAGATAGAAATTATAATCAACATCTGAGATTTTTTAATTGATGTCTCTTTAAGAGTGACACACGTTGCTCTATATTTACTTATATTGTAGCTGTATATTAACAAGTGGCATGTTTAGCCAAAAGCAAAAGTAACTTTCTGTTCAATAAAATGAGGTTGCCTACAAAAAAATATTGGGTTTCAGTTTATCAATTCCGCAAATCATTGGTTAAAATAAGACCAGAATATACCTGATCCTGTCCCACCAGCTAGGCTGTGCATCATGATAAAACCACTAAAGGCATCACATTTCTCTGTCTGTCTTCGAATCACTTCCAAGCTTTCCTCAAGGAGAGAATTTCTCTGCTGGTGGTTTGTACCAAAGTAACCTGTCATGCAAAAAAACATCAAAGTCAAATTAAAGTCACCTACTGTACAATACTACACAGTAAGTGCAACTGCTTTCTACATAGTTTCTACAGATGAAATGAGCCAAAGTTTTAACCACATTTATATCAAATAGATGGACAGTACCAACCTCTACACACCATACAAAAAACCGACCATACATAAAAGTTTCAAAGTTTACATGAAAGATCGAATCAACCCTGATTTGGTTCATACTGTAATTGGCGGCCATCTGCTATGGATGTGATGATATATTAATAGATATATGTGCAATAACTATTCACAATGGATAAATACTCATCAAAGAAATCATACCCCTGTATATCAAGTATGTAGACAGAGCACATAGTCATCACCCCCTCTTTAACATGCCTGAACATTTGATATCCTACTATAAGTTAAAGGATACATGTAGTACCTTATCCTAATTTTCACATGTATGAATATTTGTATTTGTATTTAAAGCATACCACGAGTGCACACAATATTTCTTGTTTTAGTTTTGTTTCATGTACCTCTCTTCATAATATTTGCTCTTTATATAGCGCTTTATACCAGCGATAGGTCTCAAAGCACTTTACAGACGTTATATTACACCTGGTCAATGATAACCTGTCCCAGAGACAATCCCTCCAGTCGGCAGCAGTTATATACTGCGCCCAATGACAAGTTACCTCACAGGTACCCATTTAACCCCTGGGTGGAGAGAGGCAAGTGAGATAAAGCATCTTGCCCAAGGACACAACGTAATGAACTAGGCAGGAATAGAACCAGCAATCCTTGTATCATAAGTCCGATGCCTTAGCTAATTGGCCACCATGCTCTCAAGTTTCAGCAGGCAGTGCTGTCCCATCACCAATCTATGATAAATTATATGCAACCAGTCCGCATAGTTTTTTATTTGTTCCCTAATCTCTATGTATCATCAAGAGAGAAAATATTCCACATTTCTACTTACCCAGGGCCCAGTTACTACCACATCCCTGCTTGGTACTAATGATGTTAGATTCTTGAAAATGTAATCTAACAACAAAGAAAACTTAAAATAAGTTTATCATATTAGAGACAATATTTTCTGTTTTTGGTCGTCAATCTACTGTTCTCCAAACATTTTCAAATGCACAGATCAAAAATCATATCTTTTCTAGTTTACATTGTTTCCTGGCATTGTTCATTTTACTATATTTTACTTAAAATTATTGTCAGTGACAGGTGAGACTGTTTTGCAAGCTCAATTTAGCTATTCTAAATGTAGCTATTCTGGAAACAAGAAACAAAAGTTTCAGAGTATTTAATTGTAACATAGTGTAAATATTTAATTTGAATTGCATCATGTTAGAATTCCATAAAGATATGGTATCCAGGGCAACAAGAATCACAATTTTCAGATAGATTGCATTGCATCTTTATGGATTCCAGAATGGTATATATTTAGGAATGGAAGTGCATGTAGCAATTCATACAATAATACAATTAAAAATTTGCATCAATAGGTCATACCCACATCTGTTTTAATGAAATGAATATTGATATAGTATATTGAATATTTGAGAATGAATGCAGATGTAAATAGACAGGATACTATCTAGATACTATGTACATAGATACTATGTAGGGGGATACTTCAGACAGATGTCAATATAAGACCCACTTTTCGGAGGGTAGTTTTTACTGTGTAGAATGTCTATGTGTGTATTGTAGACAGCCGAATCCTATTTTAATAATTAGTCCTCCAGCTATTGGCTAAAGTAACATATAAAATAAGTAAAGAACTTTGTCTAGAGGCCAATGCCACCATTATCAATACCACCTTTGAAGAAACTCTCCTGCCAGAGATCGTAATATTTGGAGGAAACCAGAAGTGTTTTAATTGCAATTTTACTTAAAGGAACTGTTGCCAACTATTTCATTATTTCTTTTTGCCAGATGGGAACATTTATACATTTACTTAACATTATACTGTGCGGAGACAGAAACCCCCCCCCCCCCCCAGCACCAACAATCACCTCCTTGAAGGAAACAGAGGTCTCCAAGAAACATACTCAGCTTACTATTTACATGGAACTATGTTTTGTTACTTATTCTAAGTTTTCTCATTTTTATCTGATATTGAAGACCTTTAATGGTAAGTTTAGCCCTAATTAATTAAATTATTATTATTGACTGCTATAACTATTATCTGACTTTAGTCCCCTGCATTTATTTTGTTTCTGTGTCTTCTAGATAAAGCTCAGAAGTCCTCATACTCCCTGAGAATAAGGATTTCTAATGACAAAAGGTTAGTAAGAACTATCAAGAACCCTCAGTGGTGGATTTCCCAAGACACATATAATTTTGGCACCAGCAGAGGGACTGACAGTTTTAGTGCAGATTAAAATTGTTTAAAATCATTTGGCATAAATTATTTTTCAAAACTTAGGCAAATCAATAAATTTCTATAAAGAATATAATAAAAATCCAGAACCCTGTGCCTAAAGGTACACTGGAAACTACTCATTTTATGTAAGTGATACCACAAGGAAAATATATTCTAATATGTTAATAGGAAATGCCAATTGGCCATTTCAGCAAACTACTTGTAGTAGTTAAAACATAAGTCTTGCACAAAACTCTCACAATCAATGAAACTCACCCTCCCACCTCGTCACTTGGCTGGAAATAAAAAGGGACTTAATTTTGTACCAACAGTTATAATTTCCTCTGCAGTGTGTGTAATCAAATCATTTGCCCTACACTGAATCTAGAGCAATGCTGTAAAATGCTGCACCTTTTCTTATTGACTGCTAGACTTCTAACCACCTTAGGTTCGCTGTCCACCAAGATTGCATTACGTTTACCATTTGCAGATTCCCAAAGTCTTCTGCATAAAAAAATTTAAATTGAAGAGTGAAACAAAAGAAAATCAAAATCATGCAAATTTCAACATGTGCACCTTGATGCTTTACATTTAGCTTGAATGTGATTACTATATAGGTGTGTTTGATGTTAACCTGAATAAACCAAGAGAACGAGCAGAACAATCAGCAAGGCCTGATGAGAGGGTGTATTGAGACAGGATGGGGGTGGGGTGGGGACACCACCTCAGGATTTCTGGTCAAATAGGGGGTTGGGTAATTAGGATATATAGGATAATTTAATTCTCATTTTCATAATATACTTAAGGAAAAATGAAGACCTCAAAAAGGGGACCAGATTACCAGTAATTTAATTGTCCCTGGGTAGAAACTTGGCCCACAATACCACTGCCATTAGTAACTGCTCACCAAATTAAAACAAAATGAGAACGGCTACTTACATTGGTTCTTTGCTTCCATCTAACAGCTCAAACAGGGCACTCCCAACTTGATTGCCACATTGTCCGACAAATATTGGTACACAAGACATCACTGGAATAACATTCTTGCACACACAACTTTAGAACTAAGTTGGAAGCTTAGCAATTTGAGCAAGTTATGCCAATTTGCCAAATATTAATTTTCCACTGTAGGTAATAATAAAGAAATAGAGAAAACTATAGAATTAACATGACTCCATTGTGAAACATTT